>JAEMWC010001439.1:0-32500 GCA_016490735.1 Pachyseris speciosa
AGACCCCCGTTGTCTAGAGATAAGTCTTACCATAAACTAATTATTGTACAAGACTAAGGGCGATGACGTCATTGGTCACGTGACTTTGCTCACAAGTGCGTTTTTGCACACTGTGACGAAATTATTTTTTTATTGAAAAAGCAGTCAACGTGGTTTGAAGCACAATGGTGTGAGCCATTTCGGACTGCCCGGGTACCGAACAAAATATAAATATTAAGGGGGGTATATACAATTTTCAAAAAGTGGGAGTCTGGGTACAAGTGCTATCTCGCGTTGCATTAAACGCGAGGAAACAAAAATTTGGATATTGGTAGATATTTTTATGAAATATACATTTTTGACATTTTTAATGCTGTGACGTCATCGGTCACGTGACCACAACGGACCGAAGTTTAATATTCCCTCTTAAAGTTTACTAGAACCTTTCTCCAAGAATATTTTTAAGCGAAGTTGTAGTTTAATAAATAGTGTTTTAAAAAATGGCCATGATTACTTTTTCCTAAAAAAGTGCGGCAATAGAAAATCTAACTGAAAAGTTTGTCAGCTTCCTGCTCAACAACCATTTGAGGTAGGAATAAAAGAAAATTTTGCCTAAGGCTTGAGAGTATGCTCTTTATGATGGCGTTGTCAGTTTCTTCTAATTTCAATTGCTTTTGGCGAGGATCGATGTTTAAGACTTTTTTCAGAGGAGAGGGCCTGGAGGAAAGAACGAAAACGAGGCTATACTTTCGCGCGCTTTTTGTTCACTGCGACGCCGCGCGCCAAAAAGGTTAGCAGGAAAAAAAAAATTCCACGGACTAGACTTGCATTTTCTTTAAACGGAACTTTTGACGACTTTTTTAATTATTGTTTTTTTTATGGCTGCTGTCTGCTCAGGGACAATGCATACTTGAGAAGGTAAGTTGATACAGATAGTTGTTGCTGTTTGTTAAAAAAAAAAACAAAAAAAAAAAAAGCGCGTTTGTGGTACACTTAAATGCACGTCCTACCTAAAAAGTGTTGTTTAATTCTTGAAATATAAAAATTAAACTAGAAGTTGCAGCAATGCGAATGAAATCAAATTAATGCTAACATTAAATGAAACAATTAAAGTTGCTTAAGGCAACCGATGCAAGCTCAGTAATTTTACTAAATACGATATTTGAAGGTTAAAAACGTATCTTAAACAGTGACGGAATAAATGATTACTTTATTTTCAACCGGAACTTGAAACGTTACCTTCATTCGCACAGACATCAAAACTTTATTTTATACTGTCCATGAACTAAATTCCCTATTACAATTATAACAAAGTGTACAATAAGGCCACATTATTCAAAGTATTGGCCTAAGAAAAATAGTTGCGCATAAACAAATACTGGAACAGTTCGTGCTTTCAAATGGATTACCCTAATGAATTACACGATTCCGACACATAAGTTTAATTTGAGTGGCGAAACATTTTGTTGTATCTGAAAAATTACTGTACTACAAAAAACGTTTTCACAGAGGCTGTAATGCATGGGGGTTCACATAATTTAATTCAATTTTATAAAGCTAAAAATTGTATGTCAAAGATTCAGCATGCAGAAACAGAGAAAAGTTTTAAAATCACGGCTGTTTGTGCGAGTTCGTGTACGTGAGCGCTAAACGCGGAGAGTACCTAAGCTTAATAACTCTGAAGACGTCAAGTACTTAAGTTTATGTCAAAACCGACCAAGAACCAGTCGAAAAAAACAAAGAAAGATTAGCAAATAATTGTTTTAATAGATTTGGCAGTTTCACAAAGAGTTACGCTTCTGGTTTGTGGCACTTATTTACAATGGTAGTCTGAGGAAAAACCTTTTTACAACAATGTTTAAATTGTGAATGATATATGAAATAAATCATACATGATGTAGCCTCTTCGACGATTGGAGAAGGTATTTACCGTTGACCTTTTATTTAGTCGTTTTCTTCAAAAAACTTACGGTCAACCGATAAGCCAGATAAGCTTAAGCTTACGGTAAATTTCATTTGAATCTATTTTTTAAATTGAGGGGAAATTAAAATGTAATTTGCTATAAGAATGGGTCCAACACAGAAATCCTGAAAACCTTCTTCACAAAAAATTGACGATAAACTTGAAAACCAAATTTGAGAGTAGGCTTAACTTCTTGCCGAGCCATACAAAAGTCGGGCACATAAACAAAGACAACGCTTATCTGGCTTATCGGTTGACCGTAAGTTTTTTGAAGAAAACGAATAAATAAAAGGTCAACGGTAAATACCTTCTCCAATCGTCGAAGAGGCTACATCGGGCCACTGCGTAAATCGCACGTCCTTCGTATTTAGTCATGCTCAAAGCACAGCGGGAAAATTTACGTGTTGTCGAATGCAGTCGCGGCGCGAATACAATCCCTTTCACAACATTTTAGATACATCCAAAAAGCCGTCCATCAAGCCTTGATATAATTCTTCCCAGAGTGGCCAGTTAAAAAATATTTTCACAGTCTAACACATCTTCAGGTGACCTAGTCGAAGTGGCGGAAGGAGAGTGGAGTCGAACGAGGTATCGCACAGCGTTGACGTGGACGTCGTTAATCCACTGACTTGATCTAAAGTTTTATGCTTCGGACTAGAAATTGTCCATTACTCAGTTGAATTTGACGGCAAATCTTCCATTTTGGCGACCTTTTCAGATTTTCAGCACAGCTCTTTCACCACACAAATCTTTTCACAGTCTAACACATCTTCAGGTGACCTAGTCGAAGTGGCAGAACAAGAGAGTCGAACGAGGTATCGCACAGCGTTCATGTGCTCGTTAATCCACTGACTTGGTCTAAGGTTTTATGAGACAGGATGAACCAAATTTCAAAATCATTTCACCGTTTTGAATGTAGTTAAGCTTCGGACTAGAAATTTCCCATTACTTTGTTAAACTTTCACCACAGCTACAGCTACTTTCACCACAGCTACAGCGCTGTCGCAAGCAAACCGTCGCTTCGTTTCAGAAGGTCGATTCACTTTCTGTAATTGGTTAAACAAAATGACGTGTGAATCGCGAGGTGTGGAGAATCTACGATTCGTTGACAAACATAGCGGGCAATGTCTTCCTTCGTAATTTTAACCAAAGAAAAAAATTGCAAAACATTTAATTTTCGGTTTATCGTGAACTAAAAAAACTGTCAGAACAAGAGCGCATAGGCGTGTTTTCAGAGCATCTCTCCCTCTCTCTCTCTCTCTCTCTCTCTCTCTCTCTCTCTCTCTCTCTCTCTCTCTCTCTCTCTCTCTCTCTCTCTCTCTCTCTCTCTCTCTCTCTCTCTCTCAACTAACACTTGTGATTTCTGGTATGAATGAATTAATATGCAAAAACTAAAAAAGGTAAAAATAATAAAGAAAAATTGTCAACTATTTTCCCAAAGAAGTACAAGTACACTTGCCTCGATCCAAGCCCACTCATAAGAAATATCCACAAAAATATGAATACAATCTTTCGTCTGTACAACATTTAACCCCCAAATTTCAATACAACTATTTTTTTTACATTTATTAGTAAGCTCTGGCTTGCTGGCTCAGCAACAAATAACTTTCAAAACCATGAGAAGTTAAGTGAGAAAAACATAGTCTACAAGGTCTAAATAATAAGTCAGTAGTGCATGAATGGGTGGGGCAAGGGTTCTGAACCTTCAACTGATTGTACTTTTTTCTTCTGGTTCTACCCCTTACGTAGCAGTATCTACTTATGTCTTAACTTTGTTGCAGAGTCTAACAAAATTGCAAATTCATCACAACTTATCATTGTTCTTACCACCTTGGGAATGCCACATTTTTGGTAGCCGCTTCAGTACACATCTATTATTTCTATTTCTGTATTGTAACCGTTTTCTCCATTTTTACTTTACTTCAGTGTTGCCCCTGAAGAAGGTTAGTCATGTCTCGCCGTAATATATGGCATTAAAAGTTACCCTTTTCGACCATCATTTTGTTTCTTTGCCTTATATCTACCTTTTTATGGGATATATAATTATATATTGTTATTTCCGGTTTCACTTGTAATAATAATAATAATAATAATAATAATAATAATAAATTTAGAACTTATATAGCGCATTTTCCATGTGTATATGATCAAATGCGCTTTACAAACAGGTGAAATTGGAATTTGGAAATGTTGGTTTTTGGGGACAGGGGAAAACCGGATAACCCGGAGAAAAAACTCTCGGAGCAGAGAAGAGAACCAACAACAAACTCAACCCACATATGACGTCGAGTCCGGTAATTGAACCCGGGCCACATTGGCTGCTCCCCACGACCCTTCGCTGTGGAAGTTTTTGGGAAACCTCATCCACGATTTCAGAGAGTACGTTTTCCCAAGATCGGTAAACTACGTTTGCTTTCTGTTCGATTTCTTTCAAGCGGTTCCAGAAAAAATCTGGCAGCGCAAAGAACTTGAACTGGCTCGAACTTGAATATTGATAAAGCCATGGAACGTAAATTGATTCAGGTGACAAATTCCCATGAACTTGACCAGCTTATCAACAAACCGACACGGATTACAGAAAGATCATCTACACTGATTGATCTATTGTTTTCTAATACAACGCATCGAGTGACTGATCACGGAGTTATTCATTTAACAATAAGTGATCATTCCATGATATTCTGTGTCGTTAAGTCAGGCGTCACCAAAGCACCAGGGAAAACTATTGAATACCGTTCGTTTAAAAATTATTCCAAAGCAGATTTTGTGAATGACTTGAAGGATGTTGACTGGGAATCTGTTGCCAACAAGGAAGATGTCGACTCTGCGGTCTCCACTTGGAACAAATTGTTTACTAATATTGCTGATAGACACGCCCCTGTGAGGAAAGCAAGGATACGTGGAGTGCGCTGTCCGTGGATGAACTCGCAGTTATCACAAGCTATGAGCCAACGCAATTATCTCCATCGCAGAGCCATTAAATCTAACTCACCTCACCTCTGGTCACGTTACAAGAAGCTTAAGAACTATGTAAACAAAGAAATGCAAAAGTGCAAAGCGGAGTACTACTCAAACCTAATATCGGAAAACAAGAGCAATCCAGGTGCATTGTGGAAAACCTTGAATGATATCACATCACGTAAACAGAGCTCCCCAATCTCTTGTGTCGAAACCGATGGTGTAACACACTGTGACAATCCATCTATCGCTAAGATCCTAAATATCCACTTCTCGACAATTGGCACAAAGCTCGCGAACACACTAAAATCCTTCAGTACCTTACTACCTCCTCCTGTAAGGTCAACTGATTTGCCAAAGTTTGCTTTTAAACCAATCACCGAAGAGTTTGTACACGGTCAACTTAAACAACTTAGAACTAACAAAGCAATTGGCCTAGACAATATCAGTGCTCGTCTTCTGAAAGACTCGGCTAATGTAATTAGCAAAAGTCTCACAAAATTGTTTAATCAATCTTTGGTCACTTGCACCTTCCCTTCGTTATGGAAGTTTGGAAAGGTATCTGCCCTCTTCAAAAAAGGCGATCGTTGTGACCCAAACAATTACAGGCCAATAACCGTGCTACCTACCTTGAGCAAGATTCTGGAGAAGGCGGTACATAACCAACTCTACTTTTTCCTCAATGACAACAAGATCATTACTCCCAAGCAATTTGGTTTTCGACCTAAGTTATCGACTAATATAGCCTTGACACACTTTACAGATAATGTACTTCTGAACATGGACTCTGGTCGTCTTACAGGTGCTGTTTTCTTGGATCTTTCGAAAGCGTTCGATACAGTTGACCACAATCTTTTACTCCATAAGCTCAAATCAGTGGGACTCTCTGAAGTCACTGTTAATTGGTTCCAGTCATATCTCGCGAACAGAAAACAAAGGACGTCTGTCGGAGATACACTCTCTGTTGCTGCATCACTTACTGTTGGGGTCCCACAAGGAAGTATATTAGGACCGCTTCTTTTTCTTATCTATGACAATGATTTACCATCATGTCAGCTTGCTAGTGAAATTATTCTTTATGCTGATGACACTGTGATTTATTACTCATCGACTGACATGTTAGACCTTGAAAGCAAGTTAAATTCCGATTTGGCTACTATTTCCAATTGGTTTTCGAGTAATCTGCTGACCCTAAATATTTCTAAATGCAATTTCGTTATTTTTGGTAGTTCACGGAGGCTTAAGCTGGTTAATGACGTTTCTCTTAAAGTGAATTCCACTGCTATTGATAGGTCCGATTCGTTTAAGTACTTGGGTGTGGTTATAAACCAAACTTTGTCTTGGTCCGAGCACATTGATTCCATCAGTACAAGGATCAATCAAAGGATTGGAATGATAAAGAGAATACGACATCTTTTGCCTCTACATGCTAAGTTAACATTATACAACTGCTTAATCATCCCACTCTTTGACTATGGAGACACAGTGTGGGGTGACAAAAATAACGACACACTTATGGGCCAGCTGCAAGTCTTCAAAACAAGGCAGCCAAGGTCCTGCTTAATTTACCACCAAGAAGTTCATCTACTGAGGCACTAGATCGTTTGAACCTTAAGACCCTCTCAAAGAGACGACACTTCCATCGCTGTGTTATGATGCATAAATATCTGTCGGGGGAAGTTGATTTTAATTTTAACATCAGACGCAATAGTAGCTTTCATTCTTATCAAACTCGCGGAAGTAATGATTTACACCTCCCTCGCGTGCGTACCAACTGGGGCAGACAAACGTTCATATTTCAAGCCTCAAGCCTCTTAAAAGCTCATAACTTGGTAAATAATGACCTATTTAGTTATTGTTTTTAGCTTTTTAATCAGTTTTTTATTGTAATATTAATTTCTATTTTTGTAAATTATAATTTGCAGGGCCCCACTGAAAACCGCCAAGGCGAGTGGGTTCCCTGGATAAATATCATTATTATTATTATTATTATTAAATTCTTGCGAACCTCTTCCCCGTCGTCGCAAAAGTGCAACCAGCAACGTGACGCCGGGCGAAAGAAAGATTCGACGGCTGGTGGTGGGTCGCGAATAGCGTCTAGGACTCCGCGGCGAAACATTTGGCGTATATTGCCTGGATTTTTCCGGGGATCTCCATGCAGTGGTCACTGATAAAGTCGTCAATTAATTTGACCTTCTCAAGAAATTTCTCTTTCACAAACGCCCCCCCCCCCCCCCCCCTACCCCTTAGATGAAAGCGGATTGCGTCCAGAATTTTTTTGTACTCAACCCGGGCGAAGTTGGCCCTCTCCGCTTTTTTGTCGTATTTTTTGAAGCTTGCCACATCTTTGACGACAAGCCCGAAAGTTGTCAAAGTGGCAAATACATACGGGTTCAAGGTAATGCCCCCGCAACCGCAGACGTGATGATGGCCTTGCCTGCCACGACATTGCAAATCAAATTTTTTCTTTGAAAAGAGCGAAAAAGCTTGTCGTAGCCCCAATGTTTTTTGTGATAGAAAGCGTAAAGCTTTTTCAACATCTTGACGGTGTCCTGTGGAAGGGAGGGGTCGATGTGGTTGAAGTGGAACACACAGAGCTTGGGTTCAGGTGTGAGAGACAACTTGAAGGAGTTTCCATTCGGATGTGAATATTTCATTTGAAAGCTTTGAAGCTCTTGCCGATGGGTCCAACATTGCGAACAACGCAGAGACGGCTCCAGTCAACGGTTCATTCTCGCTGATCAAGACTTTGACGGTCCGATCCGCAGGAGAGAAACTTTACGAGGCGAACGGTCTCCACAAGGTTATGTTCGTCAAAACGCTGTTGGAGTATTCCGACGACTATTCGAGGAGCGTGGCAAAGGATGAGTTTTGGTTCTCGACACCGACAACAAAACTGTGACGAGCCCTGCCACGCCCGCCACCAACAAAGGCATCGAAGCGCGACACAAACTTTCGAGGGGGCTAGAACGGTAAAAACTGTGATTCCTCTCAGAAACACAGCCTGCAAAAGGCTGTTGCTACGTGAACGGCTGTGACCCTGCGGGTCAAACCCGAACAAATCGGTCACGGTGACTCCCTCCTTTTGACGGACACCCAGATAAAACGCATGCGGAAAGCCGCCAGCGAGAAGCGCGGCGCAGATCTCAAGATTTCCCAGACACAGATCGAAAAGATGGCAGAGAGTGGTAGGAATCTTTTTTCGACGGTGTTCAGTTTGGCGCGGCCGTTGCTTGTGCCGGCGGCCAAATCCGCCGCCAAAGCTTTGGCGACTGCGGGGCTGAGTTTCGCCGCGGACAAAGCTTTGAAGAAGATTTTCGGTAAGGGTTACGACCCGCGGGAAGTGGAGACTTACCGACTCTCACACAAATGTTGTCGCCAGACCAGAGAAAGGGGATTGAAAAGTACTTGGTTGGGAAGGGAATGGTTCATGGCGGAGGAACCGCGCAGTATGGCGGGTTTCTTGGAATGTTGGCTTCCATCGGGGTTCCCCTTGCTTTGTCCCTTGTGAAAAGTATGTTGGGTAAAGAAATGCAAGTGGGGCCCGCCCGCTCGAGACGCTCGTCGCCACGACTTCCACCGCCACCTTCCCACCTTCCCAGTGGGGAGATGGAATGCAAATTAATCCTCCGTGGTTTCGCCCGCCGCCTGTTTGGGGAACTTGGCGAGATTGGGAGAAAAAAATAATAAAATTTCGGGATGTCCCGCTCTCGAACATTGATCTGACCAATTGATGTGAATATCTCGGCATCCCGATCCGAGGGATTTTCTCCCGAGACGAAGCGAAACCTCTGCACCATTCCCCTTGCATTTTGAACTTGGATGACTTTGGCAGTTTGGGAAAACACTGGGTCGCTTGCTGACGTGGGAAAGATGTGGAGTATTTCGACTCTTTTGGGCAGCACCCACCTATGGAATGGGAAAAAGAGATAATGAAAGCGGGGAACAAAACCTTTCTGCGCAACGAAGATCAAATCCAAGCGCTCGACAGCGTGCGTTGTGGGTACTATTGTCTGTTGTTTTTGAATGAGCGCAACAGGGGGACAAGTTATCCGGATATTCTCCGAAAGTTTTCCACAAATGGGCGAGAAAACGCGAAATCTATTGCGTAAGAGACAACCGAAAGACCCCGAATGTCCCTGGGTCGGAGAAAGAAGTTACAACGAAAAATGGGCGGAGAATGTTGAAAGCGAAATGTGCGGTCTGCGGGATAACCAAAACGCGTTTCTTGCCGAAGTCGGGAAACTAGCGGGGCCCACTCTTGCAGAGGGCTCTGGAATTGGCACAGACATTGCTGGAACTGCGATGGATTTGTTCATGGAACATGGGGTCCCATTTCTCGCAAAGAAGGGGGTGGAAATGGGTCGGCACTATGCGTCGGAGGCAATGAGGAATCCCGAGCTTCAGAGGCGGGCGATTGATTGGGCCGTGGAGAAAGGCAAGCCTGTTCTTCGAAAGGTTGGGAGTGAAGCGTTGAACCAACTTTCCACGAAAGTCCGGCCCAGCATTTGGTTACAAGACCGACAGACTTGATCTCGACGGGCGCGGACTTCCTATAGACCTTTTTCATAATGGCGGACGATTTTAATTATTCTTTTGTATATGTGTTAATTAGCCCTACTAACCTCACTTTAATGAAAAAATTCTATTGAATTTTTCACATGCTGACGAGGCTAGTAGGGCTCATTATCATAAGAATAAAAGAATAATTTGTCGGGCGCCATTATAAAAAGGGTCTATTCCCTTTCCGTTTGTGGATTTTAAGAAATTGTGGAGTGTTGTGTCCAGTCCAACCCTTTTAAAAGGCCTAGTTGTTTCTGAGAAAGAGAGGCGCGCTTTGGTGGCAGAATACAAGCGGCAGTACAAGGAGTACAAAGACAAGGGCGGCACGCGGAGCCATGGGTCTTGGATCAAGTGGAAGGGATATGGAAAGGGAGTTGTTGGGTCGGGGTTGGGAGACTTTATCGATCCCCGGTTTACTCGTTATGGGGTCTTGGTTCCAAAGTTTGCAACAGACCCGAAGTTTTTGAAAGCTTTCTCCAAAGCCGTGCCGAACCACCATGGTTTCCTGGATGTTCTCCAGAAGACAGCGCGAAACTACTATGGTTCGGGTGTCGACATCCACGCGATGATTGGGAAACTTCCGAAACCAAAGAGAGGTTGGACTCTTCCGGGGCACAACTACACCGGCCCGTACAACCCCCTCGAAAGACAACTGGACTACAATCCGGAGACGGGGGAGATTGGGGAAAACTCTCAAAACCCAACGGGCGCAACGGATTCAATTGCGATGCAACACGACGTGGATTACAGCAGTTGTAAGCATTGGGCAAAAAAATATGGTTCGAACGAGAAAAAGTGCAAGCATGCAGCTGACAGAAAAATGGTGAAAGCACTCGATGCGGCTTCGTGGAAAGAGAGACAATGGGGGCATGCTTTGGCACGCAATGCTATTAACACAAAAGAGAAGTTGGGACTCGGGGTCAAACATAGCCAGAAATCCAAGACAGTCAGCGGACTGAACGGCGGGCGCATAAATTTTGATATTCAACATGGCAGGTGGACAAATGAAGGCTATTATTGTTGTTTACATGCTATTAGCTTCGCAAATTTTAAGGATTATTGATCGAAATGTATCCACAAAATCAATTAATCAAGTTTGAATTGATTTAATTGGTGTTACATCAGACTTGGGATATGTGAATATTTTCCTGTACTTCCTTCGAAGTTGGGACTCGGGGTCAAACATAGCCAGAAATCCAAGACAGTCAGCGGACTGAACGGCGGGCGCATAAAGTTTGATATTCAACATGGCAGGTGGACAAATGAAGGCTATTATTGTTGTTTACATGCTATTAGCTTCGCAAATTTTAAGGATTATTGATCGAAATGTATCCACAAAATCAATTAATCAAGTTTGAATTGATTTAATTGGTGTTACATCAGACTTGGGATATGTGAATATTTTCCTGTACTTCCTTCGATAATTTTCGAAATTCGGCCCGTTCATCATATATCAAGTACCTAAGTTGTTATCGGGAATACAACTGAGTGGTCAGTTGACCACTGAAAACACGTTAAAATAATATGGCGACCGTAGTGGAATGAAAGCAAACCTCTCGAAGATGCATTTTTCCTCCGTAATGGCTTCATCTCGGCTCGTCTCGCATTTCTGGAAAATGCCACTATTTACATGAAAGACGCACCATGTTAAGGAAATTAGAGCCAAGAATATTATTTCTACGAGCTTCGTATCTTATCTTTTGAATAAGATCGTGGGAACTTAATTTGGTGCAGTTATTTCCTCGAAGCGGACTAAGGAAACCATGAAGGTAAGACCTATTTAATAGGAATATTAAGAGAAAAGTGTGGCTACTTTATGAGATTATTTCGATCAAAAACGCACCGTTTAGAACTATTTTTTATCATATTTTACTCACTTAAAACATGGTTCGAACTTGACTCTCTCTACTAAAATCATGTGGAATACTGAGTTTTGTGTAGCCTCCTTCGCAGACGTCTTTGGGCTCGTCACGCGTTCCTTGACCACGAACGTCTGCTGAACTGAACTGCCATTCCGTTCGTCGGCGGTTAGCCTTTGTTTTGAAGAAACCAATAACGAGCTACGTAAGAATGGAAATCGATACCCGATTCACTGTGAAAATAATCCAGGGGTCGAAGTCCTACTTTCCATAAATTGGAAAACGAACTATGACGAACGGAAGTGGTAGTTTAGTTCAGCAGACGTTCGTGGGCAAGGAATGCGTGACGAGCCCAAAGACGTCTACGAAGGAGGCTATGTTTTGTGCGGCTACGCCACAAAATGCAAAACAATATTATTTTCCCCTCATTTCCTTTATATTTCGCCGCCATGGATTTCTGGCTATGAATCTCGTACCAAACGATAATAGTTTCCAAACGCTTGATGGCGTTTGACAATTGCCATGGGATTTATTTTCTCATAGCTTCTTAGATAAGTCTGTCGTCAAACAGTCTCGAAAAAAACTTTCCATGTCCCCATTCAACGATGTGAGAATGGTTTCCATTTTTGGTGCAAATAGGTTGTTTTTTGTGATCGTTGGGCACAAAAGGTGAAGATCGGAAATAGTTGCGTCGAAAGTTTTGATCAAATCACCAACTATTTCTTCCGCTTTGGCCTTCGAAATCTGGGTTGCCATTGAATGTGTGGCTCCTTTTCTTCAAATGGGTGTACCTTGTGCAAACATTTCTTTCACGACACGATCCATTTCTTGTTTCACCTCGCAAACGATTGGGTGTATAAGTTTGACTTGCACGAAATGGAAAAGGATTACCAACAAAGCAATCATTTCTTAAGAAAAAATGTTTGTTCAAATGCCCGGCAGTACAATCAATCACAATCAAGACAGCCTTTGTCTTCGTGTTCGGGGAAAGAGGCGGGGTATTTTGCTTCTTCCAGCTTGTCCGCTTCGAATTCCAAAGCGTCCCAATCTGGTTCGTTTTAATCCTCTTTCCTCCGTGTTGTCGAATGCGTAATTAACATGGGAATTAAACAACTCGTAAAAGGCGGGCATTGCGCGCTTGACGACCCAATCAGGGGAGGTGTTTCCGATTGGGAGGGTGTCTTCGAGCTCTTCCATAAAAACGAGCAATGCCTCTTGCATTTGCGGAGGAAAAGAGTTCCACAGCTGTTATGCTCTGGTGTCGTCCATATTTCTTAGGATGGTATTTGTTCAATAGGGTGTATCACAACACCTCCTGCATCCACTCTTCCCAGACCTGGGCGGGGAGGTCTTCTTTTCTCACATCTACAAAAGAAGGGGCATCGGTTCGCAAGCAGGTGTCGTCCTCGTCGCACCCTGTGCATTTCATACAACGAGGAAAATCCAAGTCGTCCTCTGGGGGTAAAAAGCCATACTCTCGAAGTGAGGGGCGTGGGCAAAGAAACTTCTCTTTCTCAACCGCACCCCACGACCAAACAGCGGGGGTCAACCATATTCCTCCAGAATAAATGGCTACAAATCTTGTTTTCCAACAAACCCCACCCTTCCCCTTTGCGCAACCGTCGTTTTTGCAAATGTGAATGGGTTCAACCTCCTCCCCCTCCTCTTGGGGATACACCCGCATTATTTTTTTCCAATTCCATGGGGACCCTGGGATAGGAAAACGTTGTCTGCGGGATTCCGAAACTGGCGGCCTCTTTCTGCGAGGTGGGGGGACTGGTGGCCTCATTCTGCGGGGTATAGGCAACTCCATACCCTCTTGCATCACGACAGAGCTGCCAAAGATGTATTCCTGCATGTGTGCTGCTGCCATCTTTATGATTAACCCCTATAACCCCTTTGTTTAAAAGACTGTATACTTAGCGCAAATTTTTGACGGCGTGGTTGAACCGGTTTAAACCGGTTTGAACCGGTTGCCTGGCGGCTGCCCCTACTCCCACTCTTACGCAAATATGTTACACACACATGAAAAATGGCGGTCTCTGGCGATTGCGCGACGAGGGCGAAGCCCGAGGAGCGCTGCTCCAGAACCGCCATATCGACTGCTAAATGCTGTTCTGGTTTCAAATCTAACGGACAGTTCAGATGTTTGGAGAAATTTACCCTTCTTCACACCAAAATCTGCGATTTTCCCTACCCTAGCGTAAACACAATTAAAAGACAAAAAAGAAGGGCTTTTGTTGATGGTCTTATGTTATCGCCTCATGATGAAGAACTAACACTTTCTGTTTCTGCCATTGATGTACTAGAGAAATATGCTTCTTCCACATGAAATCAGTTACAGAACTGCTTTATTTCACTAACAACAATACAGAAATGAGCAACAATGTCTTCAGTATTTTAATATTTACAACCACACAACTACTCAAAAATTAAAATACGGGGGCAGCTTTAGTAAAAACTATTTCTAGTTTAAGGTGCTCTGGTCTGAAATAGGGCATTGATTTTGACCATTTTGGTCTGAAATAGGGTATGGTTTGTGCACTGTAGTCTTGAAGTTAATGTGGTTTTTAGAAAAAAAAATGTACTTTTTCATCATTAGGCGATAAGACCATCAACCATTGCATAATATTGTAAACTGCACAAGCAGTCTGGTCAAGTTCCCCGGCCAGTGTTGTAAACCGCCATGAGACTAAGTGATATGAGCAGTATATAAATACCTTACCATTACCATTACCATTACCATTACAATTACCATTACCATTACCATCACCATTAAGATTACCATTGCCACCACCATTACCATTGACATTGCCATTACCATTACCATTGCCACCACCATTACCATTGCCATTGCCATTACCATTACCATTGCCATTACCATTGCCATTACCATTGCCATGACCGTTACCATCACCATTGCTAGTGCCAGTGCCATTACCATTGCCATTGCCATTGCCATTGCCATTACCATTACCATTGCCACCACCATTGCCATTACCATTACTGTTACCATTGCCATTACCATTACCATTGCCATTGCCATTGTCATTGCCATTGCCATTACCATTGCCATTGCCATTACCATTGCCATTGCAATTACCACCACCATTACCATTCCCATTGCCATTACTATTACCATTGCCATTGTCATTGCCATTGCCATTGCCATTGCCATTGCCATTGCCATTGCCATTGCCATTGCCATTGCCATTAACATTGCCATTACCATTACCATTGCCATTACCATCACCATTTGCCATTACCATTGCCATTGCCATTGCCATCACCATTGCCATTACCATTGCCATTGCCATTGCTATTGCCGCCACCATTGCCATTGTCATTGCTATTACCATTGCCATTGCCATTGCCATTGCCATTACCATTACCATTACCATTACCATTACCATTACCATTACCATTGCCATTGCCATCACCATTGCCATTGTCATTGCTATTACCATTGCCATTACCATTACCATTGCCATTGCCATTACAATTACCATTACCATTACCATTACCATTACCATTACCATCAACCAAAGACCTTCTCAAATTATGTCTAAGGCAACAGTGCAGATGAAATAGGTCTGAATTAGGGTATTGAATTTTTTGTCAGATCTGAAATAGGGTAGGGAAAATCGCAGATTTTGGTCTGAAATAGGGTAAGGGATTCAGGAAGCGGACCCCACACCCCCCACCCAATTTTTCTAGGAGTACCCCCCCCCTCCCACCCGGGATCATAGGTCCCTTAAATCGTAAAGTTTTCAATAATTCACTAGCCACTCGTAGCCCCGGATTAGTAATGCAATAGAGTCCTGTTGGCTTCCGGTGTTGCGTCCCTGGCTGACCTGTAAAGCAGAGCCTGATGTTCCGAACTGGCGTTTCATTTGCCCCTTATTGATGCCGTCGCTCAAACTCATTCTCTGTTTGCTCGTTCCAGTTTGACACCCTTTTTTACTATTTGCATTAATAGCAGCTTTTAGTTCTTTTACTTTGTTACATTTTTGTAAGCTCTCTGACCACTGGAGGTTGACCTTTGTCAGGGACCTCGTGTCCTATTGTTGTACCTCCTTGGATGTATTTTCTTTAAACGCTTATAAATAAAAATAAACACAACCACAGCTTGCGCACTAAAGACGCGCAGGGCATACAAATGAAATGTTTGCCCGCTTCGTCGACTTTCATATCCCTGTTTGATGTACCGGTACTTAACTTCTTTATCCATATTTCATTCTACTGTCTGTTATAGAAACGAAGCGATTCTTCTCTATGGTGTTACGATGGTTACGTAGTTGTTTTAAGTTCTTCTTTGCTAAACGACATAAGTCGACTGTAGGCTTAAAAACAAAAGGAAAAAAAAACAAAAACGTGATTGTGTATGTTAGGATCCCAAACTTTTTTCTGTTTATGTTCGTGTTAGTGCTTCGTAGCCGAGCTGACTGGCTGGTGTAGGGCCACTTATAAAGCGAACCGGTGAAGTTTTAGTCACGTGATAACAGCGAATGTATCTTTAACTGGTGTAGATGATGGAGGGTTAAAGTGCCTGATTTCTTAGATTGTTGGCTCCCTGTTACCCCAGCAAATGCAAAGCTAAGTCGCTAGTTCCTGACCAATATTTAATATTTATGCCTAAGAGAAGAGGAGAGCAAAGAATACCTTTTTTTTTTTATTTAATCTATTTTTTTTTTCGGCATTTGCTCTAAGAGCAGATAGTGCTCATCAAGAGAGCTTATGCCGTTTACATTATTATTATATATCACGGTCAAAGCTAAGACACAACAACAACAACAACAGCAAAAACAGAAACTAAAACAATAAAATAAAAAGTATAATAAGATAAATAATTAAATAAATAAGTACATAGATTCAATCACGAGAAACGATTAGATTGGGAGATAAAAGACTGAACAGCATAAAACAAGTTTACATTAATTTGAAGGTTAACACCTGGAACTCCATTAAGAAGCCATTCAATTTTTTTCTTATTAGATGCAGAGAGCCAATTATCCCCCAACAAGTGTGCAGCGGAGGCAAAAAGTATTACGCGCAGAGCAGCAAAACTCGGGCAAAACAGGAAATAATGTTTGGCATCTTCGACAGGTGCATCGCACAAAGCACAAGCAGATGAAACAGAACAATTCCTCTTAAAAAGATCATAATTTAAAGCGCTAAAATTAAGCCTTAAGCGAGTATGAAAAATTGACGCGGCACGATCCCCTGTAAAAAATAAATAATTGCAAGTTGGAAATTTCATAAACTTCGAAGCATTATTCTTGAAAATGCTAAGAGAAGAAGACAGGCGAACCTCGGAGAGGAGACTATTCCACAAATGTGTTGTTGAAAAAAGAAAGGATTTTTTATGCCTTTCAGTTCGAACATAGGGTAAACAAAGATCATTTCCTGAGCGAAGACTATAGCATGACCTGATTCGAGGCATCAAATTATTTAAAGTAAAAGGCACAACGTAACCCCACAGAATGGTTCTGAATCGCGAATTAACCCTTTAAGTGCCAATCGTACGAATTCGTACGATAGACAGGGCTACCACTTTCAAGCTTTGCCACATTCTCAAATTTAGAAAGCTGGTTATGATGGCCTGTTTCTAGTGTCAACCAGTAACTGTTTTAGGCCTGAAGGGCAAATTAACTAAGGATAACCTTTGATTACCCTTCCATATCGTTGTTCCTTTTCAAGCAAAACCACAAATGCCCATTTTATGCACCATTGAGCAAAGCGAAAATCACACATCTTTGCTTTAACCTCTTTAATTTAAAATCTCCTTTTGAAAGCAAAATTTCCTAATGACAGGAAACTTTCATCTCTCTCTCGACTGAGCATTTACCTTCAATTCTGCCTCTCGCGCCTACAGTGAGTCAAACATCAGCTATTTCATTCGAACCACTTTTGAAAGCCTCTGCATTCCTCTTTGGCGCTCGAATTGCATTCTGGGAACTGATGCCACAGCGAAATGGAAGTCCTGACATCAACAATTTCTAGAGCCACTCGGACCTACTAGCGAAATATCGTCAGGTTCTTTGCCTTGCCTTTGCCTTGCTAGGTCCAAGAATCCACCGCAGAACGGCGAGAGAAACAACCTCAAGTTTAGAGCCGCCATGCTTTGACACGAACACTTTTTTCATCCCAGTCGGCATGAAATTATCCCTCATCCCTGGTTTCGTTCAGAGATTTGCCGCTACTCTCCATTCCAGCTTAATGATGCCAGACTGGGAGCTTCTGCAGTGGAAAATGGCTCGAAAACACACTTATAAACAGAGTACTTACCGACTAAAAGTTGCTACGCTCGAGAGCAAAACAACAACGGTTGAAATTGGCGACGTCACAATACAAGTTGAGTCCTCGGTATTCTAGAGCAGCAGACCTCTCAAGGGAGCCCTTCATGTAGGGCAGCTAAATCCCGTTTAATTACCTGAATTGAGAAAATTGCCTCAAGATCTCAAGGAATTTTGCAGTTAAAGGGTTAAGAAATTGTTTCAAGCAAACTTCTTGAAGGTCTCACATGGACTGTTTAAACGAATTTTTACAACAACAACAACAACAACAGCAACTTTATTAGTCGGTAATGAGTGTTTTAGCACTATTTTTTCTTAAAAGAAATTAATCATTAACTACTTTTCCCTTTTCAGAAGGTAAACGACAGCTCAAAAAAATGAGGAAAATCAGGTTTGACACTGATTTTTTACCGGAAGAGACTTCGGAACCAGGACTGTCCTTCAGCCAAGCCTTGTTTAACAATGAGACGAGTGTGAAGATCCGCAACGCTGCCAAAGAATCCAAGTTCATCCAAGGGATGGCTTCAGGGACACTTGACCCTGATGATTATGGTGGATACATGGTTCAAGATGCTGGCTACTGTTTCAATGCCGTGGAAGCGTTTGACTATGCTGCAACTAAGATGCAAGCGGAAGGAAAACCAGAATTTTCTTTGCTTTACAGGTTTGTAAATTTACCTTGCATTACACAGGCAGCCCAAACCTACCCCACGTACGAGAAAAAGAGACCCTTCATAGAAAGCAGTAAAGAGTTAACTGCGACGGGTGACATTTGCGCACTTTCTAGGTCTCGCGTTCTCGTGGAGTGAGTTTGAGCTACTTGTGGCTCTACGATGTGTTCGAAAGTTGATCGCCTTATATATTTGGATTAAATTGTGATGGAGCCAAAAGTTTACTTTGGCGAAACGAGCTCAGCCCTGGGCACAATTATCTTTTTATGAAGCTGACGTAAATGCAAGTTAAAGCTGCTGGAAGACTATGTTCTTAGAAGTACTCGACAGCTACGCCCCTATCAGGTCAAAAAGAGTGAGAAAGAGGCCCAGCCTTCCCCGGTTATCGAAGGACATCAGGGATAAAATGCTAGAGCGTGACCGTCTTAAGCGATTAGCCATGATAAAGAACGACGATGGCAGTTGAGGAAAGTACAGGTCTTCCAGAAATATGGTAAATGTTGCTTTACGTAAAGCTACGCGTGCTTTTTATGCCTCGCAAATTAAGAATGTAATAGGAAATCCTGAGAAGGTTTGGAAAACCGTTAATGACATTCTCGAACGCAAACAACGAGCGGATGATGTTAAGGAAATCAAGATTAACGATCATAGCGTTACCTCGCTGGAATAAATTGCGGAAAAATTCAATGACTACTTCACTAGCGTCGGCCTTAGCCTTGCCGAGAATATAGACAACAACGAGTGTAACTACAGTCAATTTGTTAACAGAGTTGGCAGTAGTTTTCACTTTCAGCCTGTAAGTTCATCTCAGGTCTATAAACTACTCAATTCTTTATCTGTCTGCAAGGCTACTGGGATCAATAAAATATCAGCCAAAGTTTTGAAGGTGGGCTGCACCAGTTGTTTCTGAATCACTAATGCAGATTTTCAACAGGTCGATTGTCTCGCATGTTTTTCCAGCTAAATGGAAAGTGGTTCGAGTAAATGCCCTTCATGAGAAAGGTCCGCGTAACATGTTGGACAATTATCGGCCAATTTCAATTCTTCCAATAGTAAGCAAAGTTTTGGAGAGGATATTATATAAGCAGCTGGTTGAATATTTAGACGCTGAGAATTTGTTATCAGAGCATCAATTTGGCTTTAGATGCTCCCAATCCACTGTTTCAGCTTTACTTGACTGTTCAAATGAATAGCATTGCAACATGGATCGCGGCCTTTATAACCTAGTAATTTTTCTTGACCTACAAAAGGCCTTCGATACGGTGAATCACGTGCTCTTGCTTGGTAAACTTGAGGCTTGTGGTATTAGAGAGGATGCACTTAATCTTCTTTCTTCCTACCTAGCGGATCGGAAGCAAACATGCCAGGTGAATGGTAAACAAACTGGTCTAAGAACGATATCTTGTGGAATCCCTCAGGGTTCAATTCTGGGCCCACTTCTCTTTTTAGTATACATTAATGACTTGCCTAATTGCCTCAAACACACCACACCTCGAATGCTTGCCGACGATACCAGCTTAACAGCCTATGGGAAAAGTATTGAAGAAATCGAATTAGGACTTAATGAAGACTTGGAAAAAATCAGATTGTGGCTACAAACAAATAAGCTTAGTCTTAATGTTGCGAAGACAGAGTATATGCTCATCGGTTCACGTCAGACTGGCTAAGCTTCCCTTGGAACCAAATGTATGTATTGGGAGTGATCCGATCAAAAGAATCAGATACAAAAATACTTGGAGTGTATATTGATGAATCTCTTACGTGGAGCAAGCATATTGAAGAAATAACTAAAAACATTGCAACAGGAATTAGTGCTCTAAGGCGGCTTAGAGATTTCCCAAGTCGAGATGTACTTGTTTCAATTTATAATGCTTTAATTATGCTTCACTTTGATTATTGTTGTGAGGTTTGGGATTCATTAGGAAGTGTACTAATCGAAAGGCTTCAGAAACTCCATAGCAGATGCGCTAGGGTGATCATGCGTTACAAAAACGAGGCTGGACAGTCTGAATTAGCTCTACGCCATCTTGATTGGAGTTTACTAAGCGAACGCAGATTTCGTATTAAGACTTGACAAATGTTTAAGGTTCTCCATGACTTGGCACCAGCGAGGCTTTCGAATATCTTTAGGAACTCGTGCTTAGCCGACAGTTATCATCTAAGGAACGCGGATAATAAGTAGATCCTTCCATTGCCAAAGACTGACATTTTAAAGAAGAGTTTCAGCTACAATGGTGCTAGGGTCTGGAATTCCTTACCGAATGAAATACGTAATTGTGAAACTTTGGCTACGTTTGATAAGCTTATTTCAACCTACAGACCAAATATCATATCGTAATCTTTTTCCTAGGGTTATATTTAATTGAATGAATAGCTTTAATCATGGTTGTTACTAATCTCTGGCAGCAGGGTCTTGCTGCGCTGAATTCTTTCACTGGGTACATTAATTCACTGTACCCTACCATTAAATTTGAATTGGTTTATTCCGCAAGCAAACTCAATGTTTTAGATGTCACACTCCATTTGGTTGATGGTTATATCCAAACTGATGTTTATTCTAAGCCTACTGATAGCCACTTGTATCTTCCTCCGTCGAGTGCCCATCCTAAACATGTTTTCAAAGCGATCCCCTTTGGGGTCGCCTCGAGACTACGTAGGAATTGTTCTGAGGACGATTTTCTCGCCAAAAGACTTGAGGAGTACAAGGGCCATCTAATTGAACAGGGATACTCGGCAGAATTGGTCTCACGTGAATTTTTTAGGGCAGCGAATATTCCGAGAAATGACTTACTTAAAGCCAAACTCAAGGAGTCTAAAAAGATTTTTCCTTTTGTTCTCACATATAATCCCAATTTACCGTCTATTAATGGGTTAATCAAAAAGCATATTCATCTTTTGCTTTCATCTCCAAAACTTAGGGAGCTTTTCCCACCGTCATCTATTATTTCATCTTTTCGCAGACCTAAGAACCTCAAAGAAATTTTGGCACCTTCTAAGTGCAGTAAGAGCTCGCTTCAATCAATTACAGCATCCACAGCCGGCTGTTTCACATGTGATAAATTTAGATGCGATCTTTGCAAGAACTTCTTTGTCAGCTCCCAAACTTTTTCTAGCGCACAAACTGGTAAAACCTATTTTGTTCGGCAGAAATTTTCGTGTAATTCCTCAAATGTGATTTATTTGGTTCATTGTAAGAAATGCAATCTCCAGTATGTTGGCTCGACCACCACGGAATTTTAAAGTTAGATTTAGAAATCACAAATCGTCCATGAGAACCAATAAGAAGACTTGTGAGGTCGCCACACACTTCAACCGAACTCCACACGTGCTATCGGACTTTACATTTCAATGTATCGATCAAATCCAAACTAACACGTCCGTAAACACTGAACAGTTATTAATTACGAAAGAAGCATACTGGAGTGCGCAGTTATTTTCCCTTTCACCTTATGGACTTAATAATAGACAAGAATTTCATTCAAAAAACCGCATCCGTTATACTTAATTTCAGCAGAGTTTGGACAATACGTTGCGATTTTCTTAAGGTGCGTATTGGTAGTGAATTTATTTTTATATATATTTTAATAAGTCAGGGCGTACCGACTCATTTATTGTAATCTTTAGCACTTGTAGTTGTTTCAGCGCTCAGGGGCCCTCTTTTGGGGATTCTGTTATTTTTGTGCTAGCCAGGTCATTCAAAGGCTCTTTGTTGGGAAATTATTACTTATTAAGGGCCCTCTTTAGGGATTTTGTTATGATGCTGGCAGGTATGTTGATTCAGAGGCCCTCGATGGGGAACCTGTTGCGCTGCGGCTATTACATGACATTTATCACTAGTTGTATTATTTTTGTTATTTCGCATCCTGTTAATTTACCGTAGTTGTTTCATACTCTTTGTACACCTATTGTTTTTCGTTTCATTTTCGTTACCACTATCATTGTCTGAGTTACGTAACTTGTATGTAATTTGTAACCATTGTTGTAAAAGCGTATTTAAGTCGTAGTCGTTTATTTTTATTAGTATTTATATTTTTAAACTTACATTTACATTTGTATTTTTATGTATTTGTATTAAGATCATATTGTAATGCGCAATTGAAAATTTATATCGATAATTGCGCAATAGAAATTAATAAATTATTATTATTATTATTATTATTATTATTATTATTATTAAACATGCCATTAAAAGGGCAACCAGCATTTTTGGAAACCAGCAGCAGCTTGAAAATTAAGGGAATACAAATTTATCCCCCAAAATGCTCTTAAACTTCCATATTTAGAATCCGAAAAAGTTACTTTGTGCTAGCATAACAAATACTCAAGCATGCTAGTTATAAGAGAGACCTGAATTGTTATACTTGAGTTTACCTTGTTTAAATAGACCTTTTTAGCTTGTAGATTTTGTTTTCCCAATGTAGACCACGTGATCTTCCCAAGGGGATTTGCCTTTTGTCCTTTCATAAATTATGCGTACATATGCACGTGAATAAGGCGAAATTTCAAAGAAACAATTCTCTAGGGTAACATCACATGACCTACATTGGGAAAACAAAATATACAAGCTAAAAAGGTCTATTGATTGACTGATTCATTGATTGAGTGACTGACTGACTGATTGATTGATTGCTCGATTGATTGATTCATTGATTGATTGATCTTTGACTGCACTGGTACAGGGTCCAATCTGAGAGTTTCAAGAAGTACAATCAGGAATTTGTAAAAACCTGGCGACTCAAGAACACTGACAGTGTGGTTATGGGCCCGGCAGCCGCCATGTATGTGGGATACGAAGATGCTCTAAGCCGTCAAGATCCTAAGTACCTAGCTATTGCCATGTTGCCTTGCACCATGCTTTGGCCCTGGATTGCCGGTGAGCTGATTGATTCAGTTGACAAGGAAAATCATTATTACGATTGGTTTGACGATAACAAGCCAGACAACAGCAAGAGCCGGCTGGAGAAGTTTGTGGATTATTTTTTCACGTCCGAAGAGAAAGAGAGGTCGCTCGTCATTTTCCACGAGGGACTGATTAACGAGTTGAATTTTTTCCGCGATGCATGTGACGAAACTCTGTTTTATTACTCTTATTTCAGTGTGTGATTTCCATACGTTTGATTCTCGGCGTTGAAGTACTTTTAAACTAGTAGTAGTTACTAAAAAAGCTGTCCTCGTAAATAAAGTAGTCTGATTCAAAAATAATTATCATAGATAGCTATGAATCGTAGTCGTGTAATTTCGCAAACAAGTGCAACAAAATTCACTTAATTTCAAAAGAAAAAAAACATTTAAGGTGGCTGGTACTAGTTTTTAGCCTTTTCACGACGTAAACTTTGAGAGAAAAGAACACAAAGGCAAACCGAGGCCACAAGAAAACTTTTGCAAGATTAAATTATACATTTAGTTGTTGACCAAAAATAAGTATTATTACGTCATCAGCTGTTACCATGGCAACGGTACTTGAGGGTTATTCAGAGCTGCATTTCAACTTCTGGCACTTATAATTTGAAAACTAACTAGGTGACCCCCTATTGTTTTCACGTGATTACTTTTGCCATTTGAAAAGGAAACTGCAAAATGTTTTTAAAGAATTCCTAACAAGCGGATGTTTTATAAACGCGAGAAAAGGCAATTTATGAGTAGTGTAAAATTTCTCTGATAGAATTTTCTTGAATTTTGTGTGGCGTTTCCTCTTTACAAGACAAAAATATTGAAACAATAAGAAAAGGGGGTCACCTGGCTCACTTTCTTGCAAAAACCTTCGTGAGTTGAGCAATTTCCACGCGCGTTCTCGCGCATTTCAAAATCTGGATTCTAAAAGATCAACATTTGCTCATGCGCTTTGTTGACTGCCGAAACCATGACGCGTACAAGCGCGGGCACCAACTGTAGTTTTGTTTGCAGTCCACGCGCCGAGTTGATTTCAGTACGGTCAATTTTAATAGTCCACGTCAAGAGCCCATGCCACGTACAGTTGTTGTTTTTGCTGTTTGGCCAAACGTTTGGGCTCACTTAAAAGAATTTCTCCACAACTTGTGGCATGACTAAGCATGTTAATGTTAAATAACACGAAGCGAAAGCGTGGAATTGACTAAATTGCTCGCAGAACACACATGCCAACTGCATGCAATTCAGCTGACATGAGTGCAGATGTGATTGGCGACAAACAACAGGAGGTGGTGAGGCATAGAAATAATAGAATGTTGAGATGTATTACCTGTTAGTAAAGTTGAAGTGCTATCCCACTAGACCTTTTAACAGTTGTCGGTGAAAGCGAGGCTGGGGGTGACCTCGTTTTGATACAAACCTACATACTTTTCTTATGTAAATCATGTTTTTCTTATGCTAACTAGTGTTTAATCAGCATAATTTCCAACAGAAAAGCAGGTAGGTTTGTATCAAAACAAGGTCACCCCTAGCCTTCCATTCAATCAAAGGCCAGGGCACTGAGCAAAGAACTGTTTTCCGGCTCCTTATCCTCCCGGTTCCCGACACGATCCATCGCAGTAGAAGTGGAAATTTTCTCTTTGGAACTTAATGCATTATCAATCTCCGGAAACAATTTTTCCTATGTAAATTGAATTAACTTAAGTCGACCGAGTACATACGGCGTAAGATAAACGCGAATTTCTTTTCAAACAGGACAAACGTGGCCTTGCTCGAAGATAGCCTCGCGCCGCCATATTTGTTTTTGTTTTCCCCGTTCTTCAAATCTCGCGCGTATAAAGTGTGGCGCGCGCGCTACTGGCCAGACGCTCCACCTGAGGGAAACTGATACTAGCCACCTTAACAGATTTTACTCTCGACGCTAGTTTTGCATGTTATTTTTTGTTTCGGGGGTAAAGGTTATCTTAAATTTTACATTTGTTGACTTATATTGTTGTTAACACAAAAACAATATATTCAGTGGAATAACTATTTGCAGATCTTGTCGAGCGGTGAGAGTAAAAGAAGGAATGAGTTTGCGGAATGGCATGTGGCATGACCTGCGAAATGGCAGAAATGGCCCGAAGAAATTAATTCAACTGAAAGAGTTAATTATGCTACAGCCTAACACATTGAATAATAGCGGCGGATCTCGGTCACAACTACTCTTCACCGGGCTTGTTTCGTTAACTCTTCCCATTTTTTACAAAGCTACTACCCCGTTAGTGTCGTGGAACCATAAACAAGTGCCCCTGGAAACGGATTGCAATTTGGCAAAAAGTGGGTCACTTTTTTCCAAGTTTCAGCCCTCGTGTCTAGTAAGAGGCAATCTAAACTGACTATGCTTTACTCTCCTTTCAAGAATTACTGAACGTCTTGTCTTTCTGTTTGAGTTATAAGACCAATTTGTGTTCTCATTCCGGACTGATTTACCCCTAACTTTGCCCCTTTCAGTATGAGTGGTTCTCAGTGACCGAGTGTCGAAATTAATCCTCGCTTGCTTTGTTTTGTTTCACTTCGCTCTATGATTGGCTGGCAAAACCGCGCTACTTTCTTGATCAATGAGAAGCAAATGGATGGATTTTAGTGACGAATTTTTCAGTACTCAGTGGGCGGTGGATGAAAGATCGTCAAGAGCATGGGACAAGCCTAACAATGTTGACGGGGCTCTAAACAAATTTTAACGTTTCCTCTTTCTCACGTACACAACGAGATGACAAGATCAATGTTATTGCAAACTTTTCAACCCCAATACTGGCTTCGGGACTTCGTTCGGCTCATCGCTACAATATTCCTCAAGTCTATTAATATTAGGGTTTTTGTTTTCGACATTGTAATTTTTTCGATTCAAAGCTCATTTAGGGACCGTTATAGCTTGCGAGCAAGCTCTCTCGGGGGGTGCGGGGTGGAACGAGGGAAAAATGGAGAGAGAGCTTGCAACCATCTCTCTGCGATTTGAATTCCGCCCCTAATGCTTCCTGTGGCTTCCGGCTGCCTGAGCTGTCAAAATTTGGCCAATCAGCGCAAACCGCAAATTTGTTTATTCCGTCGAACAAGAAAGGACACGAAGGGTGCTTACCATTTGTCAGAAAAAACCGGAAATTTCGGTTTTAAGTCAAATGGTAAGGTAATTTTCCGGAAAATCTTTTCGGAAATTGTGGACAACCTCCAGAGGTAGTCCTCTTTTTCCGTTCGGAACGGAATTTCGGAAAATTGCTTACCATTTGAGCGAATCGTTTTGTTTCTTGGTCCTTTTGCACCAGAACGAGCGAGTGCGCATGACGAAACGCCTTGCAGTAAATGGTAAGCGCCAATCTCATCCCATTGGTCGATAAATTCGCAAAATTGCTCAGCGTTATTCAACAGTCATTCCATCCAGATTCTTCTGACAAATGGTAAGCACCTGAAGGAACAACTTATGCACACGCAATGCAAAAGACGGGAATCGTCGCTGAAAAAAATAAATCCTCAGTTTCTGAAATAGTCTGCCTACGAAAAACCAGCAACGGTTTCAGCTTTATTGCGGCCACATTGAACGTGGTAAACCTTAAGTTTGCTGAGCCGGAGAATGAAGTTGATGTCCGCGGCTCGGATGTCGGACCAAGGATGAAGCGAACTTTACAAACCTCGGTAACTACGCCAGATAGAAGCCCCGATCAAAGAAAGACCACCAAGAAAAGATCGCAACAGACATCCCCATACTCTAGGCTTCGGCGACCTGGTCGTCCATAATGCTTTGAAGTGGGAAAACAACCAATACTGTCTGTGACCAATTACTTTAGATCGAAGCGGCGCGCATTGGTACTTTTGCCAAGTCATGTGGTCAAAACAACGAGAACATCTTTGCTTTGAAGTAAGTTATCGACTGCTAAACGCTCTTCTGGTTCAAATCTAACGGACAGTTCAGATGTTTGGAGAAATTTTGCAAGCTTCGCGAATACAAATGTTTCTCCTTTTCCGGACAAAAACCAATCAAACTCAAACCACGCAATCCACGCTCGATGAGAGATCACGTCATCACTTGGTCAAATCCGCCAATCAGCATTTTGCGTCCACTTTTTGGACGCAGAAATTCAAATTTATGAGACACGAGTGCAAGCTCTCCTTCTCTCCTTTGATCCCCCACCCCCTACCAGCGGGAGAGCTTGCTCGCAGGCTAGGACCGTCACGAACTCAAGGATCTTAGGACGTGTGCTCCATTTGCTCCTTTGCTAATCCGCTACAGCAGTCAGAGTTGATTTATTCAGCGCACAGTTAGACACACAGTCACACAAATTCGAACTTATAACTTGAATTCCGAGATATTTTTATTTGTTCAAAATTTTAAATCAACATACAAACCAAAACGATTTAGGGCTTCCTTTTCAGCTTCCGGAACGGTGAAAGTAAAAGCACTTATTCACCGTGCGTGCTTCCATTCCAGGGAATACATGACTGTGTTTCCGGACACAACTAGCTGTAATGTCCAATAACATCCTTTGACGTCAATCACTGACGGTGGGGTAATTATGATAACTGTCTCTTCAACAAGCCTGTCATGAATTTTTTTCTCGTTCGTCGGCTTACAATGTCCTCGAGTCTCGTTTTCCGATATCTCCTGGATAGCCTTTTTCGCATAATGTGACGTAAAGTTTCGAGTATGAAAGGCCCCGGCTAAACGATCAAACATTTTGCTCATCCAACATCCTGTTGGAAAAGCAGCGTGTTTGACCATTTAGTCGTCTCTCTCAACTTTGCATTGAAATAGCTTTCCATGTTTGATCCAGATCAAACATTTTCGTTCAACTTTAATTCGCTTACCAACAAATGTTTGATCGTTGAGCCACCCCAATCAACAAAGCCCGCACACAGCCTGTAACAAGCAACCAAATCTGCCAAATGAACCACATAACATCGATTTATCTGGTGCCCCAGCACAAACAACTTCTTTCAAAACAAACTTGTTAACACCTTTGCATTTAAAAAGGCTTATTATTAATTTATTACTTCCCTTAATGCAAGCATTCTTAATATAGTCAAAATTAATCATAATTTTTACAAATTGTTATTGTTAATTTTAAGCGCGTTAGATCATTTTCCTATGTAAATTGATTTCCGG
The DNA here is from genome assembly GCA_016490735.1 of Pachyseris speciosa. NCBI lineage: Eukaryota > Metazoa > Cnidaria > Anthozoa > Scleractinia > Pachyseridae > Pachyseris > Pachyseris speciosa. The sequence continues at coordinate 28,314 of JAEMWC010001439.1, forward strand.
AAAGATCCGGATAGAAAGTCTTTGTGCGAACACGGAAGAGACTGAATTCTTTTGCAAGGTTTTGCAATTGAGTTAACTTAAGTCGATGGAGTAGATATGGCTTCAAATAAACTAGAATTTCTTTTCGAAGAGGACAAAAGTAGCCTTGCTCGAAGAAAGGCTAGCGCCGCCATATTAGTTTTTGTTTTTTTCGTTCTTCAAATCTCGTGTGCATAAAGCGTGACGCGCGCGCTAATGGCCAGACTCTGCACGCGAGGGAAACTGATACCAGCCAGCTTAAAGTCGCGTAATTTTACGCGCGTAGGGGCGTAAACTTTAACTGGCTTTACGTGTTTAAATAATTTAGAGACGATGTGTGAAAAGCCGCACGTAAACGTAAAAGTTGACCGAGGTTCAACTTGTACGTTTACGCGCGACCTTTCACACATTATCTCTATTTTATTTACGCACGTTAAGCCAGTTCAAGTTTACTTCACTGCGCTCGTAAAATTTACGCGACAGTGGAAAGAGTTCCGCTGGTACACGGAAAATTCATTCAGGAATAAAAGATATCGCGCTGCGAAAAGATTCAGAAGTTGCTTTCGATGACTGTTGATAGTATTATTTCAGTTGTTCTGATATATCGGTGGCTAACTATCGCAAAAGAACTTTCAACGTATTGACGTACAGAGGAAAGGTGAAAGGTAATTAATATGGATTTACATTTACGTGGATGCTGGTGGATTATTGTATGATTCCACGTTAATTTCAACACAGGAAGTCTTAAGCCCCGGATACACGTTGTAACATTGTCAGAAGAACATGCCCCAACATTTTTATAGGATACACGTTGTAACATTGTCAGAAGAACATGCCCCAACATTTTTATAAGAACGCCGTTTACAATGTTGGAAAAGGGACCTACACGCTTCAGCATTTGTTGTTCGTTGGAGAAAATGTTTCATGGAAATCAAAACATTTTTGCAACAAAAAAATTTCAGTGAACAAACGTTATCAAACATGCATGCTACACGTTCTAACATTGTTGATCCAACAAATGTTTTATAGCAATGTTTGAACGTGTAGCCGGGGCTTTCAGCTCTGGCTAAACGATCAAACTCATTTTCCACATCCAACATCGTGTTAGAAGAGCATATTTGACGGTTTGGCCGCCTCTCTCAAATTTGCATTGAAATGGCTTTCCGCCCATGTTTGATCTAGATCAAACATTTTCGTCCAACCTTTCGCGTTACGAACAAATGTTTGATCGTTGAGCCACCCCAACCAACAAACCGTGCACAGCCGCTAAAAGCAACTAAATGAACCACATAACGTCGACCTAAGCAAAAATCGTTCCGTAGGTTCACTTTGTTTGGTGTACCAGAGCAAACAAAAACTTACTACTTCTTTCAAAACAAAACTTAAGACCTTTTAATTTAAAGAGGCTTATTATTAATTTAGTACTTTCCTTAATGTAAGCATTGTAAATAGAGTCAAAATTAATCATAATTTTTATATACTGTAAATAACCTTATTGTTAATTTTAAGCGCGTTAGATCATTTTCTTATGGATCATGCGCTTAATTTATAAGTAGATGAGTACTTAATTAACAAGTCTTGGAAGTATCAGCATAGCCGCACGATTTGCGATCATTGATATCTAAGAAAAATCTTTCTTTTGTTCGTATTCAAATAGCCTCTCTATGCAAATTGATTTCCAGAAAGATCCGGATAGAAAGTCTTTGTGCGAACACGGAAGAGACTGAATTCTTTTGCAAGGTTTTGCAAATGAGTTAACTTAAGTCGATGGAGTAAATACGGCCTCAAATAAAGCGCCGTCATATTTGTGTGTTTTTGTTTTTGTTTTTTCCGTTCTTCAGATCTCGCCTGTAAGTGTGACGAGCGCGCTAATGGCCAGACTCTGCACGCGAGGGAAACTGATACCAGCCACCTTAATAAAGAGTTCCGCTGGAACACGGAAAATTCATTCAGGAATAAAAGAAATCGCGCTGCGAAAAGATTCAGAAGTTGCTTTTGATGACTTGATAGTATTACATCAATTGTTCTGATATATCGGTGACTAACTATCGCGAAAGACACACTGGGGATTTAATACCCTCCAGGCGCTCGGGTTGAGAGGCGTTCTACACGCGCAAGTCATCTTGGTCGTAACACCGCCGGGGAAGCTGGGTTCGATACGGGCATTTTGCTCCGTACTGGAAGTAAACAACAAGAGGCTACAATTAGCCTAAACTCGGGCTTGCAAAAAACAGTATTGTATCCCTAACTTAGCGCTAAACAAAAGAATAGCGGGAAGTCTGTCTTTCTTACATCGGACGCATTGTGTTTAGCTTGTGTTGGAGTCTATTTCTTTAGACCCCTATCAACATATATTCCTCTAAAATACAGCTCAACCATTGAGAACAATAATTATAACACTTGTAAAAAATATTTCTAAAAGAACAAGAAAAAGAGAAACAGAAAAAATAAAGCCCGTGATATATACCACTAAAAGACATCGAACCCGGGTTAGCTGCGTCACAGGCAGGAACAATGACCTTTAGGCCACAGAGATTTATCGTTTTGCAAGGTGATAAAAATAGTGTATTGATTAAAAAAAAACTAAGCACACTTGTTTTCGCTTCGATGGATAATTGTTTGAGAAAGGAAACGCTTATCGAACGATCTAGGATTTTTTCGCATAAACGTTAATGGAGTCTCGGTGAAATGTGAGTAGAAAATTAATTAGCAGAGTGAAACTGTTTACAAATACGTCAATCCAAGGTCATTTGAAACACAAGAAAGGAACGTTTCTGGACATTTTCAAGTGACGCTAGTACATTTGTAAAAACTAATCGCTTATCGTTCAAAAATTAAAGTCCAGAAATTGAGATATTGTGGGAAAATGGTAAATAAACTACTTGTCAAAGTCTCAGGCGTGTGTGATATCCCGTACTTGAGTTATTCAACAAAATGTACATCTCAATGGAGCGGATACGGGGAACACGGCAATCCATCTGGAGTTAAATTTTGGTCATGTTAAAAGCTTTCTTCTCGCTGTTGAACTTGCAAACATTCGTTTAGACACTTAACATATTAGTTGTTCAGACTTCAAAGACACAAGGTGAATCGACGTTTTCCGATACGTGACAACAGGCATCATTCTTGCTGTTGATATGAGATTTACACTTCCGAATCACTCGGCCGTGAAAGGTCAAACTCCCTTTGTCTGTAGTCTCTAATTTTTGGCGCTCCCTTCGCGTCGCGTCTCCTCGCAACTTCGCGCGCGTACGTGTCTTTCGCCCGCCCCACAATCTACTCACGAGGAAACACGGCAGTCCATCTGGAGTTAAGTTTACTCATGTTAAAAGGTTTCTTCTCGCTGTTGAACTTGCAAACATTCGCACAGACACTTCTCTTAACATATTGTTTGTTCAGACTTCAAAAGACACAAGGTGAATCGACATTTTCCGATATGTGACAACAGGCATCACTCTGTTAAAAATAGTTAGCACTTGCGCAGAAACGCCGGAAGTGAGCTTTGTGGATGATACTCGACGACGAAAAAGAAGAACCGTCGGTAATCTTAGACCCGGGCGCCGCGCGAGACGCGGGCAGCCCGAGTAATAAATTTTCATGTGTGCCATGTTACGAAGAAAAGAAGGAGCTTTCGAATGATGCCTAAAACAGCACTAACAGACGTTTTGCAACCAATTGAGCGGCAGTGACAGGTAGGTGTAATTAACGCGGTATTTTTCTGTTTGAATAAGGATATTTTTTTCGCTTTTTAAGCAGTATTTCAAAAAACTAAAACAATAGTGTAGTGTACACTGTATTAGACCGGAAGTTTACCAGAAGCCATTTCCGAGTTTCCCAAGATGCGTAGTGGGGTTGGTTGTAATGTGAATGTGTGTGTTCGGGGAAGCCATATTGTGTTAGCGTTAGACGTTGTGTTCATCCTGTAACATCGAGGCAGCTAGCCATTAAAGGACGAGATTTCAAATCTGGCGACGAGGATGGGATGGTAGAGGACACCTTCGTTGTAGTTTCAAGTGGGCTTTGTATTTTGTGGAGGCACGGGTTGTTGTGATGCCCGGAGGTTCAAGCGAAGCAGGGAGTTCGGCGAGTGCCGCCAGTAGTAGTGAAGTTTCGACGCCTGTGGCTGTTGAAGTTGGGGGATTACAGCCTTTTCAAGTTAAGGGAGATCC
>JAEMWC010001439.1:37500-95000 GCA_016490735.1 Pachyseris speciosa
ACCAGATACTTCTTGCAGAAGATAGGAGACATGTGACAACATTTGTTACCCACCGCGGCCTTTACAGATACACCCGACTCATGTTTGTAGTGACCTCAGCACCTGAAAAATATCAACAAATCATCCGGGATGTACTACGTGGCTTTAATGGTGTGGTCAACATTGCAGATGACCTGGTGATCCATGGAAAGGACCTTGAGCAGCACGACGAGAGGCTTTTTGCTGCCCTTGACCGGTTGAAGACGGCTGGTTTGACGTTGAACGAAAGCAAGTGTGAGTTCAGGCTACCAAGGTTGACATTCTTTGGGCATGAAGTAACACAGAATGGTGTGAAACCCAGTGAAGAGAAAATTGCAGCAATCCTACATGCAGACCCACCACAGAATGCCAGCGAAGCAAGATCTTTCCTAGGTCTGGTTCAGTTTGTGTCTAAGTTTGTTCCAGACTTGTCATCTGTCACGGAACCGATCCAGAGACTAACTCACAAGAATGTAGAATTCAAGTGGCACCCAGAACAGCAGGCTGCATTTGAGAAGTTAAAGGAACTGATCACGAGTGCAAATGCTCTGGCTTACTTCAATGTAGCTGGCAGAACAAGAATTGTTGCAGATGCATCCCCTGTGGGTCTTGGAGCGGTGTTAACTCAGTTGCAGGGCAGTGAGTGGAGAGTGATTGCTTATGCCTCAAGACGGCTGACAGATGTAGAGAGGCGGTACAGCCAAACTGAGAAAGAGGCCCTCGCTCTTGTGTGGGCTTGTGAACGCTTTAACATGTATGTTTTTGGAAGAGAATTTGAGCTAGAAACGGATCACAAGCCGCTGGAGTACATTTACTCACCAAAGTCAAAACCTTCAACCCGGGTGGAACGGTGGGTCCTTCGCTTGCAGGCTTATGACTTCAAGGTTGTCTACAGGCCAGGCAGAACCAACATTGCAGATGCTTTGTCCAGACTGAATTGCAAGTTCCGTGGTGATGATGGAGAACATTACGACTATGTCCATGCTGTAGCTGAGAGCAGCGTCCCTTGTTCCCTGATGTCCACTGAAATAGAGGAGGCTTCAGCTGGTGATCTGGAACTAAACCTTATTAAGGAATGTGTGAGAACGGGAGACTGGAGTAGGTGTAATGTCCCTGCCTACTTGCAAGTGAAGAATGAATTGTGTACCTTTGGTCAGCTGCTGCTGCGTGGTTCCAGGCTGGTAATTCCCAAGGTGCTGAGAGAGCGTGTTTTGCAGTTGGCCCACGAAGGGCATCAGGGCATTGTTAAAATGAAATGCAGGCTACGTAGTAAGGTTTGGTGGCCCAAGATGGATGCCGATGCGGAGAAATTGTGTAAGAGCTGTCATGGTTGCCAAGCTGTCAGTGAATATGCTGCCCCGGAACCTATGGCACGAGCCTTCCCACCAAGCGGACCGTGGCAGGATTGCGCTGCAGATATATTGGGCCCTCTACCTTCTGGAGAGAATCTGCTTGTTGTGGTCGATTATTATAGCCGATATTTTGAAGTAGTTATCCTGAAGTCAACTACAAGTGCCAAGATCATTGATAGCCTTAAACCGATATTTTCTCGATTTGGAGTGCCCTATACACTCAAAACTGACAACGGTCCTCAATTTGTTTCAGACGAATTTGAAGCCTTTCTCGCAGAAAATGGGATAGAACACCGCACAACACCACCGTTGTGGCCACAAGCCAATGGGGAGGTGGAACGCCAAAATCGCACATTGCTGAAAGTGATCCAGATTGCTCAAATTGAAGGGAAAGATTGGCGCCAGGAACTGCAGACATTTCTAATTGCATACAGATCAACCCCTCAGTTGACAACCGGGGCAACGCCATTTTACTTGATGTTCTGGAGGGAGATGCGGACCAAGCTACCAGACCTGAGGCGTGAGGCACCTATCACCAGCGAGGAGATTCGTGACCGAGACTGGGCAAAGAAGCTGTCCCAAAAAGAATATGTTGATGCTAGGAGGCATGCGGTGGAGAACCAAGTAGAAACTGGGGATAAAGTCCTCCTGAGAAACATGAAAACAAACAAGCTGTCCCCAAACTATGATCCAAGTCCTTGTGAAGTACTGGACAGAAAAGGAGGAGAGGTGACAGTTAGGAACAAAGATGGTGTTGAGATAAAGCGGAACGTGTCATTTGTGAAAAAGTGCAATGAGAGACTCGCAGAAAGTGTAAACACTGGACATCTAGAGCAGCAAGACGTGGTCGAAACAGGGGAAACTAAGGGGGAACGCGAACCCCCAGAGCCGACTTGTTCGACAAGACCTGTGCAGCCCATCGTTAGCCCGAGTCTGGCTCAGCAGATGACTAGCCCGAGGCCGACTCGAACTATTAGACTACCCAAACGATTTGATGATTATGAACTGTCAAAAAGGTGACTGAACACTGTTATTTGGGGACCTGCTAGCAGCTGAACTTTGCATCTTACCGAACTGAACTTTGTTTCATGTTATAGCATTTAAGCTTGTGCTCCTGTTATATATATGTATTTTTGTTGGAGTTTTATTCCTTACAACAGCATGCTGTATTGTTTTCCTTTAAAAAAAAACATGGAGGGATGTAGTGTACACTGTATTAGACCGGAAGTTTACCAGAAGCCATTTCCGGGTTTCCCAAGATGCGTAGTGGGGTTGGTTGTAATGTGAATGTGTGTGTTCGGGGAAGCCATATTGTGTTAGCGTTAGACGTTGTGTTCATCCTGTAACATCGAGGCAGCTAGCCATTAAAGGACGAGATTTCACAAATAGCATTGTTGTTTAAGAGTCATTGGCTTGCTTGCAAAAATTTGGTATTGTTTGGTTGAATTATAGGGAATTTAGACCAAGCGGTTTCATCGCCACCCAATCTAGAGCAAGCAGTTTCATCGCCACCCCGCGTTGAAGGGTTGAACTGTGACTATCAAGTGAAAGGTCGTTTTAACATTGGGGCCTTTGCAAGGGCTAAAAGGCTTGCTAAAGAAGAAGCTACAGCAAATGCCTTGAAGAAATGTAGTGAGTTGCAGATCATAAAGGGAAGATGCCTCGAGCTTGAAGACGACATAAATGCATTAAGGCGTAAGGTACGTAAGCTTAATTTAGCCTGTGAATTTTAGCATTGAAGTGAAGAGTCTGAAAGAACGTTTGAAAATCTCTTTAAAAGAGGTGCAATTTTGGCAATGTTAAAAAATGTAGGGAGAATACAGTTTTGGTTTGAATGTTTTTACCATAAAGAATGATAAAAAAATGTAGATTATTTAAAAAATAATTATTGGTTGAAACTATAAATAAAAGAGGGTTACCAAATGACTCTCACGACTAAAGGTTGGTAGCAAGCACCCTGGCCTATTTCTACATTTTGACTATGGGCTGCCTAAAGTTAACATTTTAGCATGTATTTTTTTGATATTTTACAGAGAGGCTTGCTTGAAGACCAAAAAGTTCATCTCCCACGAGGACCAACACAAAAAGTGGAGACCAGTTTTAAAGATGGTGACAGTGAAATTTTAGATCCTCCTCCTAGTTCAGCAAGAAAAAGGAGACAGAAAACCATGGAAAGTGCTGCTGAAATCCATGGCAGGTCTGGCTTATCACCTTTAAAGAAATGAAAAGCATCCTTGAGAGGGCTGTTTAACACTGTTGTGAACACTGCAACAACAAAAGAGCTCACTGAGATGTCAAAAGGGTCCAAGAAAATTTATGAAAAAGTACTTCCATCTCTTGCCAATCTGGCTGTGTATGCATTTGAGAAATCTTTTGATAATGTCAACTGCTCTGTCATGACATTGTACAGAGGAGGGCTCTTGAGTAAATCCAAGTACAATAGTATTAGGAGTTCACTTATGTACAAGACAATAAGAAAGCAAGGTGTGGGTTAAGTAATGGGATTCTCCTGGCCTATAAGGAACTGATGTAGGTTGTCAAATTGATAGATATAGGTGAACTAAAGCAAATTCCCCAGGCAGAACAGCAAGAGGGTCAAGATAACCCAGATGTAAGAGATGAGGTGCCTGGCTGCTTTCTTGATCTTGAATCCCGTTTACTGCAGTTGGCAGGTCTGTATCTATCAATACATGAGGTAACACCAATTCTAAATTGGTTTGGCAAGGCCCCGGGGACTTTTTTGGTGGCAATAGGGGCAGATGGTTGTCCTTTTTGTAAGGACAATGAAGCCACTTCATGGCTTGTTAGTTTTCTAAATTTAGGGAACCGAATTGCCAGCTGTGATGACAATTTCCTCATATTGGGTGCTAACTGTAAGGAAGATCATCCAGCTATGATCAAGTATGCTACAAAAATTAAGAATGAAATAGCACTGATTGACACCAAGACCTACCATATCCAAGGGCATGACCTTGCTGTTAATTTAAAGTTTGAACTTTGAATGACATGAAATGGCTAGCCACTTTTTCTGGGCAAGTTTCAAATGCAGCCACTTACCCTAGTTCATTTGCAAATGTTAAACTTGCTGATTTGAAAAATGTTAATGGATCATTTGGAAGAGAAAACACCTGTACTTGGAGGCCATGGTCATATGACCAGAGGATTAAAGTTGCTAAATTGGTAGAAAACTACAAAGACACAACTGTTGTAAACAAGCCTCTTAAACAGCAGAGAAGTCTGGTCACTAAATTTATTGTTAGTAAGAATTCTAGACAAGAATTTGAACCCATATTAGGCCATGTTATGGATAAAGCTAAATGTGAACCACTCCACTTGAGCAATAACTGTTGGCAGGAATGGAATAAACAAGTAATGACCATTGCACTAACTCATACTAATACTGATGCTTGTACAACCGTTTTTCAATTGCCATTTGATTGTTGTTTTTGGAAGTATCTTTGTGCAATCAGAAACAAGGTCAAGTCTCATAAATTGTACAAGAAGATTGTAAAGTGGTTTAGAGAGAAAAAAAAAGCAGGAAAAGAATTTTGAGTGTTTGAGTGTAGATTCACAGGTGAAGAAACTCAAAAATTTTGCAGCAATTTTATGGATGTTATTGAAGCTGTCATTTCACCAACTGACACTGAAGATAAGAATGTTAGGTTGTATGCTCTGGCATTTTCTGGCTTAAAGCTCGGAAATGCCACTTCACTCATGAGCAGAATCACTGACATTGACCAGAAGGGTATTGATGACTTAGAAAAGTGTTGTCAGGAGTATTTCATTTGCAGTTCACTGTTTTATAACAACATCACTCTTAGCATGTGGACAGTGGGTTTCTGTGTCCCATATCACTCCAGGTCCTTGTTTAATACATTTGGGGCTGGTCTTGGCATAAATATTATGCAGGGGAAAGAAGCAAAACACCAGAAACTTGCAAATTATGCAGAGTTTTCTCTTCCCAAGGAAAGATGGGAAAAGGTGTTCTTACATGAACATATGTCACTGATCTGGCTTCCACAACAAAACCATATCTTGTCAAATATTCCAAATCAAAGGTTCAGTACATTCAAAAAGGTGTTATACCAACACTTTTTGTTGTTGTGGTCTTCCAAAACCACAGGATTAATGGCAGACATTTCTTCATGTGTTCCAGAAAGAAAGTTAACTGAGAGAATGAGGCACATTCTTGAATGATGGTTACAGCAAATCTTAAGTCAGTTTTAGGTGACAATGAATGGTCACATTTTAAAATGTAACTTCCATGTTACATGGTACACTTGTTTATTGTTACCAGGAGCTCTTGAAATCATACTAACAACTCCAATATTTTATTGTTATATACAAGTATATGCCAACACCTGGTTGATACAAGGTATTTCCTGTTATAAATATGAACCTCCAGGTTGATTCTCACTTGTTTTGCTTGTTACATGCAGTCAGACTTGTTAATCATTATATCATTGATTTTGTAAATTACTTGCATTCAGTTACTTAAAATACAAAATATGATGTTGGCATTGTGTACTGTTATAATTTTTCCCTTATAAAAGAAAATGTTATTTTTTAACATGTTGATCTGATTCATTGGGTTGTATAAATTATCATCAAAACTGAGGGGGAGGTTCCCAAAAATGTGCATAAAAATATTGTGGACTGCAATTTGATCAATGAAGCACCTTCCTTAAGACTCACAAGTAAAGCAGAACTGTATTTGTTAACACAGATTCAGACCCAAGTATGTCTTCTCATCATTATTAAACCTTAGTCCCTCACCATTGGGTTTTAGGGTAACTGGTAATACTTGATACTTTTTTTGCTCAGGTAGTTTCGGTTACCCCATATACCACTAAATAGTAATTTTCAGTTTTCCAGTTCATACTTAGCAGGTCCTTATATATTTGATGCATAAGATGAAAACACACTGTAAGGCTGTTTAGGCTCTTAACCCTTTAACCCCAAAAGTGACTGGTATCTAATTTCTTTTTTTAAGAAGACAGGAGATGATTGCTCAGAACCTGTTGAACAAATTCTCCTCGTCATTACCATAAGAACACATGGGGAACAGTGTGGAAAATATGCATGTTGATGTAGGAGTTATATATTCTTCTTCTTCTTCTTCTTCTTCTTCTTCTTCTTCTTTTGGAGTCAGCTGCAGGTCATTAAATTTTAAAGACAGATGTATAACACTAAGGTGTGGTATAAAAGTTACTAGTTTCAGACATTAAAGGCTGCAACATTTTCATGAAAATAAATTTTGAAATCAACAGGCTTCATACACCGAAACTCACCTGGAACTGTATCACTGCCAAGCCTTCAGTCTAAATCCTCATTGTATAATTGTCACCTACCGGGCGAAACCGTTTTCCAAATTTCAGGGTGAATTGGCTCCTACAAAAAGGGTGTCTAAATACCAAACTTCAGACTGTAGGTTCTTAATACACCACTGGTTCTTATAGACAAGATTTTTTTATTACATTTGGGTTTCCCAATTAATAGCACCCTAACTTGTATAAACACAACTTAATTAAAAGGACACTTTTTAGTTCTCCTTTGTCAATGTTTCAAGTGCTGAGTATCAAAGCAAACCTTGCTGAATTTACTAAACATGAGAAGTTATAAGTGCTGTGGCACATGGTGCTCATTCCATACATCATAAAAACAGGTTATTTCAATTTTCTCTGATGTCTTGGTATACTTAAGAGAAAACATCTTTTGCTCAGATACTAAAATTTTCACAGTGCCATCTTTGATAACTTTTGTTGGTAGGCCACCACTAGCTGGACCAAGGATATCATTAAAAAACAATTCAAATTTTATCTTGTTCCAGATCTTGATTGTTATAACACTTTTTGATTGATGCACCTCCAAGCCATACTGAGACACATATGTCAAAAGATCTTTAATGGAACAAAATATTTCTTCACTCAGCCTGTACGAAATGTCGATCCGGTAAGGGCAAGATGGCCTCGGCATTTTATGCATTCGTCTTTGGATAACCTTTTTCCAGTAAAGCACTTCCTTAACAACAAGTGTGTGAATTTTTCCAATCTTCATGCTGCAATGCAATTTCTTCCTCTCACACGTGGCTTCGTACTTCTTTACAATTAAATCTTTTACGGATCCCAGTTCCTTAAAAAAGTCCACCAAAGCAAGTCTTTGATCAACATCAGTTGTGGGAATGTTACCGTACAGCTCAATTTTTTTCTTCTTAAATGAGTCATCTAAAACTGACTTAAGATTTGTAGCAGCCATCATTCGGGCGGCCGCCATTTTGAATCTGATTCTGATTCTGAGCCTCGACCTGGTGCCGAGCGCTTAGAGCGCCTCGTATCCCCAGTGTGGAACTTTCAACGTATTGACGTACAGAGGAAAGGTGAAAGGTAATTAATATGGATTTACGGTACATTTTGGTGGATAATGGAAGATTACTGTATGATTCCACGTTAACCCATTGGCTACCGTGCCGTCCAAAACCGGCCGCAAAAAAACCCCATGCTTGAAAACATTGCAACGTTCTCAATCGCACGAATATTGCCTTAACTGTCAGTTGTGAGCACGAAATGGAATGTCCTTTAAATTTGGATATCCAATAGACGCAAGAAACGTAGCGATTTTTACCAAATATGGCCTTTTGAGTTTGGACAAGAACGAAACTGACCGTTTTTAACGTCAAAGAGAAACGACGAAAATGCCCCTTTTTGCCTTTATGTTTTTTTAAATAAATCATCGTCGAAAAGCCAAACTTCAAACATCATAACAAAATTCAGTCCTTGTTCTAGCTTAGATGACTTTTTTTGTTCATATTCTTCTCCCGAGCGTAGATACAGCCTTTTTTTCCAGTACATTCGGGCCTTCCCGCCATTTTCAACATCTCGACCGCATTACATGCTGGGAAATAACGAGAATTTTTGACAGCGCTCGTTCCCTCCCCCAATTCTTTCACATGTAAACTAAGTCTACAGCCACTCCGACCTACCGCCAGAAATTCGTGCGTGTGGTCATCTTCTATCCTCACAAATTGCAAAATATGTGGTGGTAGGTCGAGAAATTCATCAATAGTCGAGTCCCAAAGGTACTAAGTGTCCGACCGGCCAAATTCCCAGTTCGTCGAGTAACAAGCCAAATTCGACAACAAAGTACATCACCTTGCTCGATTCTTTGAGAAAGTGGACTCTCAGCTACCGTCACGCTTAATGATGCTCATCAGGCAGCCACTAAAGATGAAAAATGGCTGTAAACTTAGCAAAATTCGTAAGCAAACCGAACTTGGGCCGTTCTTGTAGCTGCACGGATGAAAAATAGCTACGTCAGAATGACGTTTTCAGAAACCTTGAGTCTCCAGTGCCATAGGACAGCACCACTTTCCATGGTAGTTTGAAATAAAGAGTCACGAAATGCTATGGATCGTTTATAGGTGAAGACCACTCCGAAAACGTAAAAACGGCTGGTAGTCAATGAGTTAATCGACAATATTCGTATTCCACGACAGCCCTGGGACGAGTAGGCTCTTGAACATGAATGCGAGGCTAATACGGAGAGGAGGTAAGTGAACGCTCAGTTTTTTTTATGGCGATTGCCTGTCAAAATGCCGAAACATCACTGCTGTACCTACAATTTTTCCAACATCGAAGGAAAGAAAAAGAACCGAGACAAATACCCTAAGGTTTCAGATGTTACTTTCCGCTATTTTCCACCAGATAACGAAAAAACACTACCCTCCTTGAATGAATGAGCGGGAGAGACATCGAAGGTGGATTGCAGCATGTCAACTGGAAAGCTAAGCCTAAGCGTTACAAGGCATACTTGGATATGCTCTAAACAGTTTGAAGGAGGCTTAGGGCCCACAAAAGCAAACCCTGTTCCTACGATGGTTGATTTCCATTAACATCTTCCAACGAAAAGAAGAGAAACAACGTCAAGATCCGGAGGAGAGACGATTAAGAGGTGTTATGGATGTTTAAATATTTCCATAAGAAACAGAACTCAAAAGCTAAGCCGACCAAGACAATCGAAGGTCAGTGAATGTTTCGATCTCCGTGGACCGGCCTTGCAATATGTTACATCACAAAAATCCACATATTTGGTTGTTTTGTAGACCTCTTATTCCCAGCAGAGGTTTGTTGTGATAAGTTAACATAAATGACACTTACAGAGTTTCTCTAGAAGTGAAAACTCTCTGGTCTAAGTTGAACTCTTGAATAAGCACGTTCATAGGCAAGGAATATGTTAAAAACGTTTTCATATTTTTTGAAGTATAGGAGACCAAAATGCCTCTGTAAATTTCACTTTTTCATACAACATTCCTCCTTCACTCCTCTGGGCTATGAAAACTCTCCAGTGATGTTCAGTAACAAACATTTACTGCACAACCGAAAATAAAATTTATGGTTTTTGTTTAGCAGAATGATTTCAGTGTTGTCGTGTTGCACTATTAAACATATATGTTGCCTTAAAAGGACATATATATAGTGTCACCAGGTTTAACTTGTATGTACTTAAACTCAGCAACAATAGGGGTGCTTTCCTCTGGATCAATTATAATGCCATCTGAACTTGTGTCTAACAACCCATGCGTTTTGCTTTGAAAAAGGCCACATTTTGTATTAGTGACTCCTTTATTCCCGTCAGTGCCCATTGCAGTGGACTGGGGGGTATGGCTCACCAATAAATCCTTGATTGTTTTGGATGGCGAAGTGGTTGGTAGATAACTGAACCAGTCAGATTCTTCTGTTTGAAGCTTTGTTTTCTTTTCAATAAAATTAATCTCACTTTCAGTGAAGTTCAGTTTTCTCTTTATTCCCTGTGCCTTTTGCTTAATTTCATTAACACTTGGGGGGAGGGGGCGGGGGATTTTTGAAAGGCGATATACAACGTAAATGAAATGGTTGTTCTTGGGTAGATGGGCTGCCATGAGCACTTGTCAAAGGAACATCACCTGCACGATTTTGTTCTGTAATTTCTTCAATGGCTTCAGTTGCTTCACTGATTAACCAGTTGAATTTTTTCCGCGATGCATGTGCCCAAACTCTGTTTTATTACTCTTATTTCAGTGTATGATTTCCATACGTTTGATTCTCTGCATTGAAGTACTTTTAAACTAGTCATAGTAGTAGTATAGTACTTGGGGGTACCAGATCATTTATGATCTGTTACCAAACCCAAGTACTATACTACTGGCTTCCAACTTTTGATCTCGTATTTTTGAATTTATGGCAAGATGATTTTTTGAAACTATATGTTTTTGAAATCTGATGGAATCTATATATTTTTTAATCCGGTGATCTCGTATTTTGGAATCTATATATTTTTTAATCTGATGATCTCGTATTTTTGGCAATCTATAGTTTATTGAAAATGCGTGACTTTCTCGGAAAAATTACCAAGCGTGACATTCTCGGAAAAACAGGAAACCCCCCAGTACTATACTATTCACCGTTCGATGGAATTAACCCTATAACACCATAAAATCATACTCATTCTATAGTTAACCATTTTATGAAAATCTATATATTTTTATCAAATAAATGCTTTTGTTTCATAGAGCTTTCAACGCCTGTTTGGCAAAGAGAGGTGATGCAGAAAAAAATAGCAAAACTGGTGGCCACCAGAACCTCTCATGAGGGACTTAATTTGGAATTTGAATCACCACCCGTCCCTCATGAGAGGTTTTTTTTTTTTTTGTTTTTTGAATTCCCACCTCCACACCACCAGAGCACTATCCTTTTTGTTCCCACCACCACTCCGCTCTGGCCCTATCAGACCCTCTCAGGGCCAAGTATTTGTTTAATTGTTTTTTTTTTTCACCCTCCGGCTTGAGGTTGAACCGGCACTTCTGACAAGCCTAAGCTCGAATATAGCTGTACCCAACAACCCGACACCATCTCAGGGTGCTTTTTTGTGTGTTTTTAACCCATGGAATAACGGCGGGGGTTTTTCGTTATTCCATGGGGTGGCTTGTATACATTTCGCTAACGAAAGGCCCCCGCTTTTTCCAATCGTTAGATACTTTGTATACAAGCCACACTTTATCTGTGTAAAAAAAACCCTTTTATATGCGTTTGTATTTTCATTTTTATGCTTGTGGTACATAAATGAAATTTTCAAAGATAAAAAATAATACGCATGTGTAAAAAGCGAAAAATCTAGAATCCCCTAAACATAGTGACGTAGTTTGATGACTCATTCGAAAGGGAAACCCCCCCCCCCCAACAAATGTTCCTGTCTCATATGCTAATTCTTCGGGTAAAGGGTCAGAAAGAGGGCAGTATTTTAAATTAAATATACAACAAAACTCACAATACTATCCTGAACAAGGCAAATCAGTGGGTTTGAGGCGATAAAAACACCACAGCTATGGTGTGACGTCAACAGCTAACTGAACTTTTTAGATTTTATAATGTCCGTATGCATAGCTTGTCACGCCATTATCGTGAATATACCGCTTGTCGTCAAAGCAGCTGAGTGATACTTTATTTATCTCATAACTTCCTAGTTGATGGTTTTGGCTTCTGATTGTTTTCATTCTATGATGCAACTGTTTATTATCAAATAGTGTCTCTTTATAATTTTCATGTTTGATGTTATTCTTAATAATATTCTTCTTAATTCCTTTAGCAGTCTTTCCTCCTTTTTGGTTGTCTTTCATATAGCTATACGTTTTCGATCGTAGACCGATGAATTCACAAATTGGAACTCCTGCAGCCTCATCTTTGAATTTACCAATTACTTTTTTATTCGTCTTATCGAAATATGGAGAGTATTCTGGGTAGTCGCTGTTGTCAAATTTATTTTTATCCTTCCAGAAATTTCTATAGACGTCTTCGGTTTCGATTTCATAGGTCAAACTGTCTGTGTCTGTAAATAATAATTTTGCTTCATCTCCATATTTCTCTTTGATGTAGTTGTAGTGGAATTCATACATCAATGTCTTGCTAAGGTCTAGAATACACATCCCCACATATGCCGGCCTGTTCAGGGTGAGTGTTTCTTTTATCTTATGAACAGCTACTAGATTTTCGTTGAAGATCTTACTGCTAACATATGTCGGTTTAGCAGCCATTTTTAATAGTTTCTTTTCATCGGTGACTAATCTGACGTCTACTCGCTTTCTGATATTTTCCATCGTTTTTCCGAAGACTGAATTGTTCATGAGTTTGAAGAAGTCTTTCTCAAAGGCATTTTTAGCATTAGTTCTTTTCTGCGTGTTGAAGTCGATGTACTGTCTGAGCCATGCGGACTGACTGAACTCTAGAACTCGATGGACTTTAGTTATTTTCAAACCGAGATCAGTGTATAATTGGAGGTTCCTATAATGGAGCACGTATTTTTCTTTGTTGCTTAATGTTGGTATTAGTTTATGTACCAGACCAGTTGACATTTTATATTTCTTCGCGATGTTTTTACAATACCCAGACAACATACTTTCAGCTACTTTGACCTTTTCCGGTCCAAGTGGGTAGTCATTATGCAGATCATGTAACTCTTGGGGGTATTCAAGGTCAACTTCAAGTATCAAACCTTTGTTGCTATCTTCTTTATACTTAGCTAGGTCTATCTTATCGATCTGCTTTTCTGTCATCCATTTGAAACCACCGGTTGGTAAATATTGACTCATAGCCCAACAATACAAATTATTAGCATCGAGATACATGATGTACTTCGAGGGCGCCTTCTCATCGTATTCTTTTCATGTATTTATTGTTTGCTTTACCATAACGATTGGCTATATAGCTGATTCCACCACGCAGACCCTTTTCAATGAATTGAAACATATCAATATCAACCATAAGCTCTAGTTTAATGTCAGTCATTTTAAGCATTGCATCCCACGAAAGCCCTGGAGACGTGAAGTAATGACATGGGTCCAGTTTGTAGTATTCAAGACACGTTTTCCTGAAGTTTTCAAACACATCAGCTAATAGAAGGATGTCTGATTTAAGGTACAGGTCATGATACTCACCCATATTTTTGAGAGAGAATGTATTCCACACCTTTTGGGCATGTGTATAGTCTTCATCACTGATGTGTTCATCACTTAATATGTTATAAAATTCTTCTTTTGTTGGTAGTTTTTCATTGAATTTATTGAAACTGTCCATGTAGTCATATGGATAAACTCCTTTTTGTGACATTAAATCAAGATCATTACCCTTAAACTCTTGAGAGGTGTATTTTAATGACTCTTTCGGTAGATTACTGACCAGTTTTTCCAAACTAGAGCTCATGAATTGGAAACTATCAATGAATGTGAGGTGATTACCAAGCATGAAAGCCATATACTTCTCCAGGTTGTTGGTTATAGCATTGATTGCCATTTGACACTTTTCACCTTTCTTATTTGTGTAAGTGTGTTTCTTGACAATTTCACCAATCTCTTGCATAATGAAATGACCATCATAACCTCTCAGATTGTGGAATATAACAGGTATTTTTATTTCTTCTGGGTTTACTCTGAGTTTTAGATTACATTCTTGATGGGCAGAGCCTCTGTATTTACCAGTGATATGACAATGATCTCGAACTCGAATATCCTTGTCAGTATATTTTTTATTGCAAATGTGGCATTCTTTGGCTTTTTGGAATTCCTCCTCATCCTCTTTTGTCATTTTTAATGGTTTGTTGAATTCCTTTTTCATGACCTTCTTACAATATTTGACTTCCTCCAGCATAGCTTCCATAAATTTGTATACAGCCTTTTCACCTCTGTATATTTGTGTTGGTTTCGTGTATTTATCATCATAACAACAAACTACTTTATAACCATATCCACAGTCTGTGTGCTTCTGGTATGCTTCTGTGTATGATTTATCATTATTAGGTTGACAACCGGATATCTTTTCAGTTATAGCCTCAAAGTCTGCATAGATTACAAATGGTGTGGGCAGTTGTTTATGGAAGTTGTTGAATTTTAGTATGTTTTTACCCTTTTCTGGCATTTTTATCGCTTGTGTGCCATTTACCAGGATACAGTTGCCCTTGTGATCAGTTAATACTCTTTCAGAGCTGAAGCATTGAGGACAATACATGCAGAAATGTTTTCTTTCTTTGTGTTTTGTATGATTGTACATTAACTTTTTGAAATCTTTGATCAACACATAGTGCTTGTTTTCATTTTCAGTTATTAGAAGCAGATTCATATGGTCTTCATACTTTTCTTTTGAAACGTATATTGGATATGTTTGTTTATCTTCATAACCGAAAACATTAATGTTGATCTCATTCTGCTTTTCTATTTTATTGTACTGCTTTGTGGTTACTGGGAATTCAATCCCTGTATAATCCAATTTTTCAATGTATTGTTTGTCTGATTTTTAATCCTCTGTGGGTATTTCTCTTGTGGGTTCAAGTGTCTGATGTGACACCATCGGAAACATTCATTATCCTCATTTTTCAAGTTAATTAAACCTTTGGCACTATTTCGTAATTCTGCTGGTAGTTTTACGTAAGAGGAACCATTAATCGGCTCATATTTCGCCACATTGAGGTAATGACTATCAACAGATTCGATTGTCCAACCAGACCCCTCAGAAACCCAAACTGCAATCTTATTTATTATTTGTTGTTTTGACACTTGTAATGATTCATTGATCTCTGGATTGTTTATGATTGTTTCAGCTTGACTATTGAAATATGCGGTTTTGAATTCTATCTCTCCGTCAGTCATTTTTGCAAATGTTACCTTGAGTGTTTCAACAAATTTCAGTCCTTTCATTTCATTTAACAGATTTTTTATATGATATGCAATAGCCATTCTTGTGTTTAGTAGTTGCTCTAGCGGGTCTTTGTCATTTTTTTATGTCAATTTCATAAGACTTTGTGTATCCTTCAGAGCTTTCTCTGTTTGCTCTATCTTAGTTCTGGGTGCTGGCACAGGTCTCTGCACTGGCTTTTTAGTTCTGGGTGCAGGCGTTGGTTTGTCTCTAAACTCTAATGGTGGAGGAATTATGTTGTTTTCATAATCTTGAACCATTTGTTTTACACTCCTGCAAGGCGCTGGCGCTGGCGTTGTTTGGTATCATCTACCACAATAATTTAGGCTTCTTCTGTTGCTTTAATAGCAGTTCAATTATGTTTAGATTTGCTAAGTTTTTTAGATTTTTCTTATCCATTCTTATATTATAATTAGATTTATTTTGACAATTAATTGTATTTATCTATAGTTTTTTCTTTTAAGCCATTTCACTGATGCGTTTAAATATAGTTGGGAATTCAATTGATCCATCTAATGGATCCTTCGAATGTATTTTATCTTTTTGATAATTTTACCACGTAAATCATCAGGTTCATTTTCTTCAATCATTTGCATAGCATATTTGATGTCACTATCATCAACAACTAACCCTTGATTTTTGATATGCTTTTTTTTTTCAAGTGACACCATTTACCAGACAATGTGTAATTTTTACCATTGTTGCATATGTCACAATACCATTCTTTATTTAACATATAAGCAGTCCTGTTTTTCTTTTTTTCCTCATAAGTTTTTCTGGGCCTTCCACGCCCTCTTTTCACCAACATTATTTTCCAGTACAATATACTATAGTATTATATCTTTATATAGTTTTATTTAAGTAGACAGAAATAATCATCATTTGGCTAGTATGAGCAAATAACATTTAACTGTGGTTTTATTTATATGTGTTAGATAATTTTCTCTTTATAAGTATTTATGTATGTATTTTGAATGGTTTTTAATGTTTTTGATGACTTGAATTTCTAGAACAGTTATTACATTTGATCCTTACTCCATCAAAATAATGAATGATTTCTTCTAGAATTTCATCATAATCATTACTGACCAACACTTGAAATTGTTGTTTTGATACTCTTGAAGCATAATTTTTTGATCATCAGAGAGTCTCCCATTACCTGTTGGGTTTTTTAAATTCAATAGTTAATCCAGAAAACTCTTTATGTAGATTTTGAATTATAGATCAGGTGAACCTTTTTGATAACCCTTATAAGCAGTCCTGTTTTTCTTTTTTTCTCATAAGTTTTTCTGGGCCTTCCACGCCCTCTTTTCACAACATTATTTTCCAGTACAATATACTATAGTATTATATCTTTATATAGTTTTTTTTTAAGTAGACAGAAATAATCATATTTTTGGCTAGTATGAGCAAATAACAGTTTAACTGTGGTTTTATTTATATGTGTTAGATAATTTTCTCTTTATAAGTATTTATGTATGTATTTTGAATGGTTTTTTAATGTTTTTGATGACTTGAATTTTCTAGAACAGTTATTACATTTGATCCTTACTCCATCAAAATAATGAATGATTTCTTCTAGAATTTCATCATAATCATTACTGACCAACACTTTGAAATTGTTGTTTTGATACTCTTGAAGCATAATTTTTTGATCATCAGAGAGTCTCCCATTACCTGTTGGGTTTTTAAATTCAATAGTTAATCCAGAAAACTCTTTATGTAGATTTTGAATTATAAGATCAGGTGAACCTTTTTGATAACCCTTTTCGTAAGACCTCAGTCTCAAGTCACCATTTATTTGGTTTTCACCTAGTGTTGCTGTTAAGAGTGCTTTTGGATGGTGGTTTCTTATATAATTGACCACTTTTTTGTGTAAGTCAAACTCAGACTGAATGTTGAAAGCCAACATTTTGAAAGGTTTGTGCTCATACCGACCAGTTTTCCTGATTGTTGGCAAAACCTCTTTCGTCACCCATCGTTTGAATTCTTTTGCTTTGTCCATATCAGATCTCAAAATGAGGCTATACAGTCCAGATTCATTTATATAAATCACATGGTCATTTTTTTGGGGGAACGATTCGTTCCCCCTAGATTTGAGGTTGTTTAAAGTGACTTTATCTTCAGAATCAACATGATCACGAATGGCTTTACGAGTGTTAGTGTACTTTAATATTTCAGCAACAGTCTTAGCTTTGAACCACACTTCTTGATCCTTTTTCAAGATATTTAGTTTTTGTCCCTCATATTTGAACATTACTTTATCTATACAAATTATTTTATTAGATTGACCGCAGTGAGTAACCAGATCTACTGTATCTCTTGTTATATATACGTTAGACAATTTTCTTTAAATCCTTCATTGGTATCCAACTGTTAAAGTCATCACTATATCCCTTCCACTTCACTAAAGCTTGTTTCTTCTTGTAATCTCTGCGAATGACCTTATCGATACGGAATACATCCTGTTTGGCTTTTAATAATTCAGGTTCATAAAAACTTCCTTGTATTTCTTCATCGTTGAGATCCTTTAATTTGTAAGTGATTGGGTTTGTATATTGGATCTTATCAACTGTAAACACTTCTTCTGTCCAATTTGGTGTATAGCCCTTGTCGAACACATTCCGTTTATACTTAGATATTCGGACCTTGTCACCAACCTTAAATTTCGGTTTAGCTGATAATGGCTCCATATCACCATATAAATTGAAATACACTATTCCATCATGCTTTTTCTTTGAAGCCTCTGTAGGTGTCATCTTTATGCTTGAATGTTTGGTGTTATTATACTGTTTTACTAATTTGGGAGCATATCGAGATACATTGTATTACCTTGAACTGTGAACTGTTTCCACATTTTGGATTTAATTGTCCTATTCCATCTTTCAACTACTGATGACTTCTCCTCATTCTCAGTTGAGTACATATGTATCCCATTTTTCTCTAATAGGTCTTTCACATGTTTGTTATAGAATTCTTTTCCCTTATCGACCCATAGATATTGTGGTTTTCTGCCTTCCTTGAATATTGTTTTGAATGCTTCAGTGACAGATTCACCTTTCTTATCCTTCAATGGGACAATCCAACCATATTTGCTGAAGACATCAATAACCATAAGAAGATATCGATAACCTTTATTCCATTTACTGAACTGTTGCATTTCAACTAGATCACTTGCCCATATTTCATCAATTTTATTTACAATCACACGCCGCCGAGTGAAATTTCGTTTTATGGGTGCATGTAATTCATCTGCTAATTTTTCTTGCCAGTTTTCTTCACTCGACGGCTTTTTCCGTTTTTTAAACACCTAAACCTAGTTTCTCCTTTTTGTTGATTAGGAATCTAGCTGTTTGACCCCATTTTGGCATTTCACCACACGGTATTTGATCGAGAGATTTTACCATTGTTGTGTCACAATCACCTTTATCTTTTCCCATATCATAACAAATATCGTGGTAAGCTGCTATTTCATCCACTTTGTTGTAAGGTTGGACATACCATTTTGTGACCTCACCTGTGTTTTTATCATACTCTAACTGTTTATCGAGGGGATTATAAGGCCCCATGTATTTATATTGTCCGGGTGTCCATCCACTTTTTGGTTTTGGTAGTTTACCGATCATCTTGTGAATGTCAATAGCACCGCCGTAATCCAATCCTTTAATATCCGTTTTATACATTTTTTTCTTGTCAGAGCGTTTGGGTCTAATAGCAGTGCTCAATTGCATTAAGCCTTCTTTACCAACCTTTGTAATCACTGGCTTTGCTAGGGAAAGTCCTTTATCAATCAATTGCTTTTGCAGCTTTGGATTTCTCATTGCTTCAGAAGCATAATATCTCCCCCATTTCAACACCTTTCTTCGCTAAATAAGGGACACCGTGTTCCAAGAATCCTGTAAGTGCCATATCTGCGGCTGAATCTAGTATGCCCGCCCTTCAGACGGGCCAATCCGTTTCCCAGTCTCTTGATGAATTTAGTCTTTGTTATCCCACATTCAGCACAATGCATTTCATCATAGTTCGACCATTTTTAGTCTTTTGATATCTTTCACTTCCTGGTACACATTCAGTTACTTTCTTCTGTTTCACACAGTATGATTTCATATATTATTAGATTACATTATTTTTTACAAAATATGATTTCATATACCCAATTCTTTATTAATTTTTGCAAGTTTGGCATTTATATCTTTTCTTTTTTCGATACGCTCTGCTGCTTCTTTCCTTATCTGTTCATTTCTGACTTTGTTCTTGCTGAACTGTATCTCATTATTGAGTTTTCTGAGTGCGGCATTGTTTTTAATTCTTTCAGAAATCAATTTCTGTCTTTTTCTGCAAGGTCTTTTGGCGATCCTGCAGAATCAAGAATACGTGTGTCAACTTTTTCGTGTGTCAACCCTTTTTAATCCCCAGTATCTGACTTGTTTCCTCTTTACACATTCTTTCATCGAGCAAGTTTTCTTTGTCTTGTTAAGACCACAAGTGCAATTCATATGTTATTACATTATATAAAATCCATGTCTTCTTCAAGGAATCCTTCAAATTTGGTTTTTCTTTTTTGAACCTGCAAACCAGCAATTCTATTTACAATAAGTCTATCATCACCTTCAAGACAATCCTTTTTTAATTTTATCATGATAGTTTCATTTGGTTCTGCTGTGAATATTTTCTTTCTTTGTCCTTCTGAAAGGTTCACATTCAGTTACCTTCTTCTGTTTGACACAGTATGATTTCATATACATATCAGTTATATATTTTCGAAGTAGTCTATGATGAATCTATGATTGACACTCGTATCTGTTGAACTGAATTTGGAATTGTGTATTGTATCCAGAATCGATCTGCCTTTTTGTCTCTCGAGAAGATAGTACAAACACCAATATCCACACAAGACTGAATCCCTTTCTTGTATCTCATCACCAGAGTATTCAAGTTGTTTGCCACTTGTAGCCATATATATTTGAACTTCTGTTGGCATCATCAAACCGAAAGAGTCGAAGTATTCACAGTATGTGTCCAAATTCCGATAACATACCCAATGAGTGCCAGGTCCAATCCGACTGTCAAGATTGACTATTCCACATTCTTTGTTTTTTATTTGTTTTGGCAAAGTATCCCGACTAAAAACTCCTCTAAAATGTTTTATTCCAAGTTGTTTCACCCAATTTAACAAATCAAAGTTGGATAATGGTTTATTAATGAATCTTACAGTATTGTTCCTAGTATGGGGATTGAATTGAATGGACTGCTTTTGCCCAATAGAAGTCCTTTTCCTGAGGTTTTTTTTTTTCATTCCATAACCGTTTGGGTTATCCCATGTACCAACAACTGGGGGTGATCTCCATGGCATCATAGCATGTTTTCCACCACTTGTATTTTTTTTACTAGTTTGAATATTATCTGGAACATGAACTGGCAATGACCGTCTCGGACGGCTTCTTTCAACATGCAAACCTTTTCCAGTCAAGGCTTTCATAAGCAGAAGAATTCCAATACTTGCCAAAAGTGTTCCAAGGAAACCACCAGACTGAGTTTTTGTTGGTTTGATGGCAAGTTGTCCACCAGACTGCATTGCATTTACAAGATCAGCCATTTGTCTCACATTCAATAAATTTCTAAAATTCAATAGTTGGGACAAGTTTTCATTGGGAATAATGAATCCTCCTTTTTGTTTCTTTCCAAATAATTTATCAATGCCGAGACTTGCTAATGAAGAAAGAGCACCTGTGGCCAATGCTGGAGCCGCTTTAGCTGCTGCTTTAGTTGCATATGGCAATAGTCTGGTTCCAAGTGAAAAAAGACTTGACCAAAGAGAACCTCCATGTACAACAGCTTTTCTGATTTGTGATTTTGATATATTGATGTCTGAACCTTTTCCCAATCTTTTTGATTTCATCAGTTTACCAATTTGTCTTTTTGTCAACATAAGTTGATCATTGCCAGATAATTCATTATGCGATAACCTCAATGTTACAGCTGAATTTGTTCTGTAAGCTTTTGCAAGCTTTTCTTTCTGACCTTGTGAAAGTTTCACTCCATGAGGATGATAAGTAGTTATATAATATATCTTTATACTAAATTGTATTTAATATAAATAATGATTTAATTTATTTAATTGTTTCCAATTAATTATTCCATTTACATAGATCTCAGAATCAACTTTCCATCAGTCTTTCTCATTTCAACATCCTGCTCATACATAACCAGTGCATACACACTGTAATCAGCATTTGTTCCAGCACTCAAAGTGTATTTGAAAGTCAGTTTTGTCATCCCATCTTTTATGTCCTGTTTCTGTTTTGTCAAATCAAAGTAAACTAAAGGGAATATTGTACCAAAGTTTTCTCTGTTAAGAAGAGTGCTATCACTGAAGTCATTTACAACTTGAACATATTTCAAAACATCTCTGAATACTCTTGATGGTTCTGTTGATGGTTTATAATGAACCTCTGGATAATCATTTCCATTGCCAACCTCGAGATAAAAATCAGTCATTGTTTGGTTATTTGCAACAGAGAATGTATTGTGAATGATATATGAAATGAATCATATATGAACTGCGGAAATAAATCAAATGAAGAATGATCCTGTGAACGCAATTTATGCAATTGCGAAAAGAAGCCTGAAAAAATTCAGGACTTCAACGGGGTAGTTGAAGTCCTGAATTTTTTTCAGGCTTCTTTTCGCAATTGCATAAATTGCGTTCACAACTGCGAAGAAGGTTGAAGTCCTGAATTTTTTTCAGGCTTCTTTTCGCAATTGCATAAATTGCGTTCACAACTGCGAGGATCATTCTTCATTTGAGAGAATGTATTATAGAGAAATTTATTTTCAGTCTGAGATACATCACTTGCATCATTGATGATGAATACAAAGACATGCCTGGGTTTTTTATTCCTGTGGAAATACGGAAATTGGCTGTCTGCTGTCTTGTTGAATTGCCTCTCTCAACCATTTCTCTCATGTAAGTCCACTTTCTGTTGTCAAGATACTTGCTCATGTACAAGGACTTTCCCGCAGAATTGAAAATGATACGAGGTGTAATTAGCTGGAATTTAGTTAGTACCACACGACATTCATCAGCAGCCTGCCAAATCAAATTGTCATCACTTACAAGTTCAATGTTAACCTCTACTTTCGAGTTAGGCAAAAGTTCATCCCAAAGACTCTTGAAAAATCCGTATCTGTTCAATGCAATCTCTGCATTTACTTCACCATTATCATTAAGCAAAGCTTTACGAACTGCGAAGCCTTTGTTGTAATTTGCCTGAGCTGCTCTGTGTT
The DNA here is from genome assembly GCA_016490735.1 of Pachyseris speciosa. Taxonomy (NCBI): domain Eukaryota; kingdom Metazoa; phylum Cnidaria; class Anthozoa; order Scleractinia; family Pachyseridae; genus Pachyseris; species Pachyseris speciosa. The sequence goes on from JAEMWC010001439.1 coordinate 59,870, forward strand.
CAGCATGCCTGTTGGTGTCAAGATAAAAGAACTCATTAGTTCCTTGACTTGAAGCATAACCTTGTGAATACTCAAGCAAAGACTTTATATTTGTGGCTTGGTTAGCATCTCGGCATTCATAAACATCGATTCCATTAATTTTCACAGATATTGATTTAATTAGAGCGTGGACTGAATTAACAATACCATTTTGATCTGCATTAGCAATAGCAGCTCCATCTGCAAGCTTATTTTCTTTGAAAACAACATTAAAACGACCATTGTACCAGTCAAATGGTGTTGTCTCTCCACTATTATCGGCAACGAAACGGTGACCTGTTTTCCTCTGATGAGCATTATTTGCTACTACAGTATTAAGTGCTGTCTCTAGTTCGAACACCACATCTTCATATCGTTCGATATATTTTGAGTCGCGATAGTTTGACATATATTATTGTGTTAGATAAAAGTTACTTAATTTTTCGAGGTCTGCCTCTCTTTCTTTTGATCTCACCCCCAGTCTTAACCTCACTCCCACCCTTCATCTTTCTCAAAGTTCTATTATTTCATCACCACCTTTTTTGCCAGCATGTTCACCAATTGTTGTAGCTGCTTTTTCAGTTGCTTTTTGACAGCTGTTTTGGCAATATCAGTAAAGATGCCTTCACCAATTTTTTCATATTTTTTTAATTCAAACCTTTTCATGTACTATTAGGTTTTATAATTCAGTCCCTCTCAAGAATAACTCAATATACCAATCTATCCCATTTAAATCAACTGGAGCTCTAGAAGAGTCTGTGACATAAAAGCGTATTGAACTGATTGTGTGTGTTGAGACTGGATTCCATGAAAGAAAAAGAGGTTTATAATTGAAAGGTAAACTTCTGACGAGATCTGTGACTGGAATAACAGCAATAGTATTTGTGGAATTTCCATCAACGATGCTATCTGTAACCTTATCACAATTAATGTAAATTTCATCTACTCCACGTGTTATAGCAGGTAAGTTTGTTCCATATTCAGTTGCTGAAATTATTTTTGAATTAAAACCGATGAGTTTTCTGAATTCAAAATTTATCAGATCCACTCGATAGTTTTCATTCAGTTCAATCAAGATACGATATGTTCATAAAACGAAAAATATATTGATACCATACTTAAATTTTGATTCGTCTGTTTCAGATGGATTCAGTATATGTCCATTTTTTCTCAAGTACATCATGAATGTAGCTATTTCATCATATGATCATATGAGTACATACCATCAACGAATGTTATTGTTTCCCAGTTTGCACCTTTGTCATGGCTATATTTAATTTGATTATTCCCGTAAGATTCTCTGATGTTATACCAGCTGTATGTCATGTTAATAGACTTCACAGCCATTTCATATTTCATATCATTTGATAATACTAGAGGAGTATTGAATCTTTTTTCAAAATCATGACTCTTATTAACACCAATTTTGTCTCTGTTTTTACTGTTGAATCGTAATGATATTTCTGTCATATACTATTGCATTAGATATTTCATCATTATTTTATTGAGTTCATTGTTTGAAACAACACCCAATCTGCTTAATGTGTGCAATATATTTACAAACTCATTTCTGACACCCATACTGTTATTACCAGCAAAAATAGACCCACCAAGTAACTGTAGTCGTGAAAGCAAGTCACCGATATTATTATAATGGACAACGCCGGCTCCATATTGCACTTTTCTCTTTTTCATACCTTGTCCTGTTTTGTATTTGTAAGAAGCTAATACATCTCCAATCGTTTCTCTATATTTCCTCAAAGTTTTTAATTCTTGATCATAAGATTGTTTATCTTCTAGTTTTTTTATTTTTGCTTTTTTACTTCCTAATCTTCTTGCGATTTCTAAAGCTTTTTTCTTTTCTTTAAGAAGTTTTTGTGGGAGGACTTGAGTCAAATCGCTTGGTTTCAAAAGCTTGTTATTTTTTAATATAATTCTGTCATCTTTATTGAAATAGTTTTCGATCTTTAAAATGTTGGGTTTAATATTCTCATCCTCATCCTTATCTTTTGGTGCTTCAATGGCTTTAGGAAGTTCCGTATCAAATATAATTGATCTGAGATTAGATTCCATAACATCATCAAGTCCTTGTGTCAAAGCCAGTTGATTTTTTTTTGTTTCAACTGTTCAATGACTTCATCCTGTTTTTTGTCAACACTTTCTTTTACACTTTTCTGAACATCAATAGAAGGTTTCAATAATTCTGATGATTCATCATACATGTCTTGTTTTCTGTTTTCAAAAGTCTTGATTACCTGACGAACTTCTCTCGTCTTATTTCCAGCTTCAATTCCACTTTGAAGAAAAGCCTTTTCATACGTTGTATATCCATATCAGAATTCAAACAAGTCTTTCAGACAGTTGTATCCATATATGCAAAAAGATACATTCAGAATGTTATTGGCTGGAAATTCTGGATCCGGAAAGACAACATTGTTTTTGCATTTGATTATGGAACCGTTAGTCTATTACGATCAAATACATCTATACGCCAAAACTTAGATCAAGACAAATATCAATATTTGAAGCAAGTGATGGATGGAATAAGCAAACAAGCTGGTTACCCCGTTTTAATTTGTAGTCAAGATGAAATTTTACCTGTTGAACAAATTCATGACACAGAATTACAGCGACTGGTTGTGTTTGATGATTTCGTGACGGATAAAACAAAAATGAAGAGAAACTTTTACGGTGTTATCTAATCTAATATTATATGGGTGTTTTTAATTCTCCATTAAATCAAGATGATACGAAAACTGGTGAGAGAGGTCCAGTTGGTCCAATTGGTCCAGCAGGTCCAAAAGGTGATAGAGGTCTAACTGGTCCAAAAGGTGATAAAGGTGATAGAGGTTCAATTGGTCCAAAAGGTGATAAAGGTGATAAAGGTGATATAGGTCCAATTGGTCCAGAGGGTCCAAAAGGTGATGAAGGTGAAAGAGGTCCAGTTGGTTTTAAAAGGTGACAAAGGTGATCAAGGTGAAAGAGGTCCAATTGGTACAAAAGGTGATAAAGGTGATAGAGGTCCATTTGGTTTTAAAGGTGAAAGAGGTCTGAGAGGTTATAAAGGTGACAAGGGTGATACAGGTGGATTAAATTAACACTGGATGGTAGTTATGATGTTGAAAACAAACGTCTTACAAACGTTGGTCGCCAATAAATAATAGCGATTCCACAAATTTAAGATATGTAAACGATGCTATTTTATCATTGAAGGAACACGGAAACCATTTAAATTTCTTCTCGAAGACATATCAAAAAAACTGTAACACAAAATGCGAATAATCTTCAACACTTTTGTTGTTGAATTTTTATACAGAAAATAATCCAGGGCTGGCGACAATTGAAATTGAAATGGAGACATTAAATTTACATATAAGAAAAGTCCAATACAAAGAGCATTTTCAAAGACATATGTTGTTGATGGTTATCTTAAGAAAATATTCTTCATTGAGAAAACAAGTCAAGCAGCCTCAACGATTAAATTAATAGTTATTTCACCAACGTATTGAATAATGTGAAACATCATATTATAGTTTATGGTGTTTTTGATTTTCTAATATCATTTTATCACCTATTCATGACCCAGCTTATGAAATCGAAAACGGTAATGTTGCATTCAATGGTAATATTGACATGAAAATAATAAAATAATAAATCTAAGAACTCCTGTGAATACAAAAGACGCTGTGAACAAAAGTTATGTTGATACTGAAATTGCTGGCATTGATTTTTCACCATTTCTTAAAAAGATGGAAGTGTTGTAATGACTGGAAATCAGAATTTTGGGGGGTTTATTATTACAGGTCATGGTATTGGAAAATGACCAGCAGATCTTGTTAATAAATCTTACATTGACACTAATCTCGCATCTAAAAGCAGTATCGGTCAAACTCTACTTCGAGATGGAACACAAGATATGATGGCTGAATTGAATCTTGCAGGTAACAAATTGATCAACTGTGCAACACCAACAGAAAATTCTGATAGTGCAAACAAATCATATGTAGACAATAAAACTAAAGATATTATTGGATTTACATCTGATGGAAGTTATGATTTTTAAACAAACACTTGGAGAATGTTTGCCAGATCCATGCTTCAGGCTATATTGACTTACATAATAATAAAATTATAAATGTTGGGGCTCCAACCGCTAACAAGATGTTGCCAACAAAATTTACCTTTTCATACGTTGTATATCCATACAAGTACATTGGATAAAATCTTATCATAATTAAACTATTAACATATGGAAATACCAAATTACGATATAATTCAGAATTCAAACAAGTCTTCCAGACAGTTGTATCCATATATGCCAAAAGATACATTCAGAATGTTATTTGGGGAAATTCTGGATCCGGAAAGACAACATTGTTTTTGCATTTGATTATGGAACCGTTAGTCTATTACGATCAAATACATCTATACGCCAAAAACTTAGATCAAGACAAATATCAATATTTGAAGCAAGTGATGGATGGAATAAGCAAACAAGCTGGTTACCCCGTTTTAATTTGTAGTCAAGATGAAATTTTAACCTGTTGAACAAATTCATGACACAGAATTACAGCGATATGTTGACAAAAGTCATATTTCATCTGCTTCTCATCCAAAGAATGCTTTCAAAATATTTGATGAATGATATCGATGAAGTCAGTACTGAATATGGCTTGACAGTTAATGGATATATTAATTTACCTCGTTCACCACATGTGATTTCAAAAAAGGTCATTGATGTAGACTTGAATAAAGAAGCTAATCATATTTACAGAGCTAGAATTGGTTTTAATATGTACACAATAAAAGATGGAAAATACACTTTCATTCTTGAATGGCTATTTCCTGATTATGAAGGAATGAATCTTAGTAGTGTAACATTCAGTGCAACTGGTGGAATTACAATTCATAGAACTGCAGGGAGAAAATTTGACAACAGAAATGAAGATCATTCGAGATATTTATTATGGATTGAAAAACCTTCAGTAAGTTCACCACCTGAATATTTGTTTTGTACAATACATATTAACGCTAACCCAACTTATCCAAATAAGTACAAAGTTCATTGTGTTGCATATGGTATTGATTTTGAAGCTGTAGACGTTCCATCAAGTGTTTACGACTTCACAGAAGCTTATAAAATTGTGAATGAAAAAATACAATTACAAACTGATTTAGATTTGAATGGACATGCTTTGATTAATAATTCATCAAACTTATTTGACGGTCAAAATGGTGAATTGACAATGCTAAATAATATTAATATGAACAGCTTTCTTATAAGTGAGGCTAAACTTGGTGGTGATTTAAATCTGAATGGCTATAAAATTCATAATAATAGTTTGAATCTATTTCGTTCAAGCGTTACAGGTGTAATTATGGAAACAGCTTTCGATTTAGGTGGATTTGCTCTTTACCAGCCGAAATTAGGAGGTGATCTAGATTTGAATGGGAATGGAATAATTGGTCAAATACAATATTTAAACTGCTTTGTTGAAGCCAGTCAAGGACATAATAAGAATGCTTTAAAGCCTGTATTGATAAATGGCTCTGAATATTTAGTTATTCATAACAATAACTTTTATATTAAGAAAATGCATATTATACAAGGAACAAAACCCGGAATGTTCTACTTCAAGAAAAAGAATGAAGGCGCTGGATGACTACCACTTCCGGCAACTTTTTTCGAATATAGAATTCCTTCTATGAGTAGAAACATAAGAACAGTTACAGTCCATAAATCATTATCGAGAGGCTTTTATAATTGACTATTCACATCCTAATACAGGTGCTTTCGATACAACATTCACACTTGAAGTGATTATGAATTAATCTAAATTAATATTATATGGGTGTATTCAACCACACAATAGAACATATAAATGTGAAAAGTAAAGATGGAACTGGATTTAAATTAACAAACGATGGGAACTATGATCTTGAAAACAAACGTTTGACAAATTTAAGACCCGGCGATGATGTTAATCATGTCGTTATTAAATCACAAGTTTCTGATATTGTCAGAGATAGTTTTTAGATTTATGGGTTTCTGAATATATAAGATTATACTCAAAATGTGTTTATCAAATCAACAGATAGATATGAATGCAGAAGCTATTACAATGTTTCAAATTTAGTTATAAGTGGTGTTGATCAAACAAATTGTGTGTATTTTGGTCCAGCAGCATCTATACAAAATTTAAAAAAATTAGCAGATTATTCCGTAAATGATTTAGGTCAAATTAATGTTTGGCATTGTTTATCTGTTCATTGGGATAATTTATCTTCTCCAAATACAGAAAAAGTAAAATCTATTGGAACAAAAAACATATAGGAAGTTTTACATCTGCTAATAGAACTGGTAGTCAACAAATGACTTTTGGTGATTTAAATCCAAATTCAATCGCACCTTTAGACGGTTGTATTAGTTTTTTCTGTGTATACTTAGATTTCATATCAGATGAAAAAACAATTTTAGATCATCATCAAATTTTAATGCAACGATATAATATATGATAGAAGACATAATTAATACTGGCATTGTTTATCTGTTCATTGGGATAATTTATCTTCTCCAAATACAGAAAAAAGTAAAATCTATTGGAACAAAAAACATATAGGAAGTTTTACATCTGCTAATAGAACTGGTAGTCAACAAATGACTTTTGGTGATTTAAATCCAAATTCAATCGCACCTTTAGACGGTTGTATTAGTTTTTTCTGTGTATACTTAGATTTCATATCAGATGAAAAAACAATTTTAGATCATCATCAAATTTTAATGCAACGATATAATATATGATAGAAGACATAATTAAATACATTAGCTATCTTTTTGATAAAACCAAACAACAACACAACAGCGTTGATGATGCCATACTTAAGTCATGCCTAGTATACCAATTTTTGTATTTCAAGCATTTCAAAAGAATACTTCCAATTAACAACATTTTATACATTCATAATGATATAGGACTTATTGGTCCAGGAAATGGTTGTATTACACGATTTTTTGAAAGAACACTTGGTTGGATTCATGTATTACACTCACATAGCATACTTCATGATGCGTATGGAAGATTTTATAACCGTTATTCGTTAGACAGAGGATATTGTTATGCCATACCCAAGAACCTTACACCAAAATGGATGAAAAGATCTCCATTATGTGGCCAGATTTCCGGTTTAATATATTGCGTATCCAAGAGAATTATTTTATAAATGATTTATATGACAGATAATCGAAAAAGCATATTCAACTGGAACCATATTTCAGGTGAATTAACAGAAGACCAGATCAAGGAATTAAAATCCTATTACCACACATATCATAGAAAGTGTTGGGCTCACAAACGGGCGGTAAAACGGTTCAAAAAATGGAAATTACTGGGGAACTCATTGTCTATCATCTTTGCAACTGTGGTCTAGCCACAAGCGTGGCAACTGGTTGTGTTAGTTTGGTAGCCATCAGTACAGCAGCACTTTTGATCAAGGGTGGATGAAGCACAAAAACCTCGATCTAAAAATCCAAAATTGTACATACGCATATCAAAGCTACCAACATTTGCTAACACCATAAAAGAAATAATGAGAGGTGGTAATTTTGATCCTTCCATCATCCATAACACAATGAGCACATTGATGATTATGTTGTAGATAACAGTCCAATAATAGACAAATTTTTGATAGAATACGAACAAAAATTCACTTGTTAAGTACAGAAATAATTTTATCAAATATCAATAACATAATTTCAACCCAATATTTATTATAAATTTTGAGGTTTCTTTTCGAATTAGTAATTATTATTTTCTCATAAGGAAGACCCAGCATTAAAAATATTTGCTTAAGGAATTTTCACCATCATCGTTAAACATTTCCTGATTACTGCAGCATTGTACCACCACACTACTATTAACTTCTGCAATTGCTGATCACGAAAAGGACAAGTATACTCTTCCATATTCTTTAATTCATTGTGATGAATTACTGAATTACAACTCATTCTATACTATTATTTGCGATATTATTTTTATGTTACTAACACATGACTCATTTCCTGTTTTTCCGAGAATGTCACGCTCGGTGATTTTTCCGAGAAAGTCACGCATTTTTCATAACTATACATTCCAAAATACGAGATTACCGGATTAAAAAATACGAGATCAAAAATACGAGATCATCAGATTAAAAAATATATAGATTCCAAAATACGAGATCACCGGATTAAAAAATATATAGATTCCATCAGATTTCAAAAACATATAGTTTCAAAAATCATCTTGCCATAAATTCAAAAATACGAGATCAAAAGTTGGTAGCCAGTAGTATAGTACTGGGTTTGGTAACAGATCATAAATGATCTGGTACCCCCAAGTACTATACTACTCATAGTTATTACAAAAGCTGTCCTTGTAAATCAAGTAGTCTGATTCAAAATAGTTATCATAGATAGGTATGAATCGTAGCCGTGTAATTTCACAAACAGGTGCAACAAAATTCAATTAATTTCAAATTAAATTAAAAACAATGAATATATTTTACTCTCGACGCTAGTTTTGCATTTTGTTTTTTGTTTGGGGGTGAAGGTTATCTTAAATGTTACATTTGTTGACTTGTTGTTAACACAAAAACAATATATTCAGTGGAATAACTATTTGCAGATCTTGTCGAGCGGTGAGGGTAAAAGGAGGAATGAGTTTGCGGAATGGCATGTGAATGGCATAATTATGCTGAGTGTAATCTATGCAGAAATGGCCTGAAGAAATTAATTCAACTGAAAGAGTTAATTATTCTATAGCCTAACACAGTGAATAGCTGCTGATCTCGGTCACAACTACTCCTCACTGGCCTTGTTGCGTTTAAACATTACAGTTATGAAGTCTTCCCATTTTTTACAAAGCTACTGCCCCGGTAGTGTCGTGGAACTCTAAATAAGTGCCCCTGGAAACGGATTGCAATTTGGAAAAAAAGTGGGTCACTTTTTTCCAAGTTCCAGCTCTCGTGTAAAGTAAGAACCAGTCTAAACTGACTATGATTTGCTCTCCTTTCATGAATTACTGAACGTCTTGTCTTTCTGTTTGAGTTCTAAGACCATTTTCTAATTATCATTAACCAAACTAGCTATTGTTATTACTTCTTTATGTTCTGTGTTGTCTTAAAGGTTCTTGCTCGTCTCGTGTAAATGCTAGCTATCTGTGAATAAATGTGTATACCTATTTATTTATTTACTTATTTATTTATTAGATATTTGCCTACTTATTTATTTATTTATTTTATATTTATTTATTTATGTTTTTTTTTAACTTGAAGTACTAATAATTTATTTTGCTAAATTTGATTGTAAGCTACACAACCCGCCTCGATTAGCTTTGCTTCATGCGGGTTGTGTATTTTTTTCTAAATTGTATAATTGTAATAATCGAAAAAAGTGAAGTGAAGTGAAGTGTGAAGTGAAGTGAAGTGAAGTAAGTAAAAGACCAATTTGTGTTCTTACTCCGGACTGATTTACTCCTAAGTTTGGCCTTAAGACAGATAAATATTTTGACACTGAGCCCCTTTCAGTAAGGGTGGTTCTCAGTGTCCCGAGTGTCGAAATTAGTCCACCTTTGCTTTGTTTTGTTTCACTTCGCTCTGTGATTGGCTGGCAAAACCGCGCAACTTTCTTGACCTTAGGTGGCGAATTTTTCAGTACTCAGTCAGCCGTGGATTAAAGATCGCTAAGAGCATGGGACAAGCCTAACAGTGTTGACGGGGCTCTAAACAAATTTCAACGTTGTTTACACAACGAGCTGACAAGATCAATGTTATTACTGGCTTCGGAACTTCGTTCGGCTGATAGCTACAATATTCCTCAAGTGTATTAATATTAGGGTTTTTGTTTTCGACATTGTAATTTTTGGATTCAAAGCTCATTTAGTGACCGTCAGGAACTCAAGGATCTTAGGACGTGTGCTCCATTTGCTCCCTGGCTAATCCGCTACAGCAGTCAGAGTTGATTTATTCAGCGCACAATTAGAAACTCTCACAAATTCGAACTCATAACTTGACTTCCGAGATTTTTTTCTTTATTTGTTCAAGAAGAAAATCTCCTGGATAAAATCAGCATACAAAACCAAAACGCTTTAGGGCTTACTTTTCAGCTTCCGGAACGGTGAAAGTAAAATCACTTATTCACCGTGCGTGCTTACATTCCAGGGAATACATGACTGTGTTTCCGGAGACAACTGGCTGTAACGTCTAATAACATCTTTTGACGTCAATCACTGACGGTGGGGGAATTTTCTGATTCAAACTATGATAACTGTTTCTTCAACAAGCCTGTCATGAACTTCTTTTCTCGTTTGTCGGATTACACTGTCCTCGAGTCACGTTTTCTGATATCCCCGGATAGCCGTTTTCGCATAATGTGATGTAAAGTTTCGAGTTTGAAAGGCCCGGCTTAAACGATCAAATATTTTGCCCATGCAACATCCTGTTGGAAGAGCAGCATGTTTGACCGTTTAGTCGTCTCTCTCAACTTTGCATTGAAATAGCTTTCCATGTTTGATCCAGATCAAACATTTTCGTTCAACTATAATTTGCTTACGAACAAATGTTTGATCGTTGAGCCACCCCAACCGACAAAGCCCGTACACAGCCTGTAACAAGCAACCAAATGAACCACATAACGTCGAACACAGCAAACATCGTTCTCTGGACTTCCTTTTTCTGGTGTCCCAACACAAACAAAAACCTACGACTTTTTTTAAAACAAATTTGTTAACACCTTTACATTTAAAAAGGAAGAGCATGTCCGACGATTTAGCCGCCTCTCTCAAATTTGCATTGAAATGGCTTTCCGCCCATGTTTGATCTAGATCAAACATTTTCGTCCAACGTTTCGCGTTACGAACAAATGTTTGATCGTTGAGCCACCCCAACCAACAAACCGTGCACAGCCGCTAAAAGCGGCGACGTCGACCTAAGCAGAAATCGTTCTGTAGGTTCACTTTGTTTGGTGTACCAGAGCAAACAAAAACTTACTACTTCTTTCAAAACAAAATTTAAGACCTTTTTATTTAAAGAGGCTTATTATAATTAGTAGTATAGTACTTGGGTGATCTAGCACACAAGAACTATACTTCTTTCCATTTGATGGCTAACCAAATTTTGGCAATCTAGATATTTTTAAAAATATGTAACTTTCTTGGAAAAATAGTGATTAGGCTGACGGGACCATTTTATGGTAAATCAAAAATAGAAAACTATATTTTTAATTTTACTGAATATTTCAATAAGCACTTCAACCCCTATGCATTACTTCTCGGAAAATCACCAAGCGTGACTTTCTCGAAAAACAGGGAAACCCCTGTTAAATGAGTCATCGCTAATAGTTATTGTTTCAGATCATGAGACGGTCGTATGATTATTTCTAACCAATTATAAATTCTTAAAGTAAAATTTACTGACAATTTTTACTTAAAAAGTTTATGCTAAAGTTGTTATTTAACCGTATTCCCTGAGAAACGGCTATTTTTTCAATAGTTTCAGCAATAAAGGGTATTAAACAATAGTATTCACCGAGAACGTTTAAAACAATACTATTACCCAATTAACATTTTCAATATGAAAGAAGTAAACATTAATTTCATTCTGAAAAAAATATTCACTATGATGAGATTGAGATTTGAAGTGATAAGATTGTAATTTCTAAAAAAGCGTGACTTTCTCGGAAAAACAGGGAAACCCCCTGTTAAATGAGTCATCGCTAATAGTTATTGTTTCAGATCATGAGACGGTCGTATGATTATTTCTAACCAATTATAAATTCTTAAAGTAAAATTTACTGACAATTTTTACTTAAAAAGTTTATGCTAAAGTTTGTTATTTAAACCGTATTCCCTGAGAAACGGCTATTTTCAATAGTTTCAGCAATAAAGGGTATTAAACAATAGTATTCACCGAGTAACGTTTAAAAAACAATACTTATTACCCAATTAACATTTTCAATATGAAAGAATGGTAAACACATTCTGAAAAAAATATTCACTGATGAGATTGAGATTGAAGTGATAAGATTGTAATTTCTAAAAATACCAAAACATTATTAGATTATGAAAATTATTGGCAAAAAATATTATGATTGATTGGAGACGATATTAATTTAATTATTTCGGAATCTCAACAATGAATTTTTTGTCATATTTTTGTAACCATTTATCAATTATTGGACTGTTATCAGTAATAAAATCATCTGTTTGTGTCATTGTTAAATATAAATTTGGATCATAATCTCCACTTTTTAAAATGTTTCTAATATTATTTAAGAGATGTTGATATGTTTGAAATGCATATAAACATTGTTGTATTTTTAAGTCGAGATTTTTGTGCTTCATATATGTCTGAATTAAAATTGAAATTGTTGTCACGGCAAGCGATATACCACCTGTTGATTTACTAGCTATTATACCACCGGAAGCGAATATGATAGAAAGCGAGTTGCCTAAAATTTTCAATTTCTTAAATCGTTTCAAAGCTTGTTTATAAGCCCAACATTTGCGATGGTATATTTGATAATAAGACTTCAATTCATCAATTTGTTCTTCTTTTACAAATACAGTAAATTAATCCTGTTATTTGTCCACATAATGGAGATCTTTTCATAAATCTCGGCGAAATATTCTCTGATATTACATAAGTATATCCCCTATTTAATAAATAACGATTATAAAATCTTCCAAAAGCATCGTGGAGAATGCTATGTGAGTGAATTATATCACCCAACCAAGCGTACGTTCTAGAAATTGTGTCATGCAGCCATTTCCTGGACCAATAAGTTCTATATCATTATGAATATATAAAAATATTTAATTAGAAGTATTCTTTTGAAATGTTTGAAATACAAATATTGGTATACTAGGCATGATTTTAATATTGCGTCGTCAATGTGAATATGTTGTTGTTTGGTTTGATTGAAAAGATGACTCACTTATTTGATTATATCTTGTATCATATAATAGTTATTCAGATAATTATGCGTCTATTTCAATCAACAGACAGACGATAGCGTGTGTAATAGCAGAATTATTAGTTTTAGATATAAAATTAATTCTGTCACCTGCATTAACTTCAAGAGGTGTTTGAAATTGAGTGAAACTAGAAAATTGCTTCATAGGATTAATTAATACATAATTACTATTCTGAACACTATTAATTATAATACCAACTTGTATTTCTGCACCTGGTGCCAAACCATTTGCACTAGCTGCTAACGAGCCATATTTTATTCTACCAGAAACGGGTGTACAATAACCATATGTTGCCTGATTTTCTGTACCATTTCCAAAACTCCATTCATAATTTCTGGCTGAGATACTACCGCTTTCTTCAGCATAGATACCAATAATTGGTTTTTTTATTTGATATTTCATTATCAACATAAAATTTATTCGCACTATCTTTATTATCTGTAGTGTTGCTAGGTTCACCAATTTCTTATTTTCAAGATCGTAATTTTTATCGTTTGTTAATTTAAATCCAGATCCATCTTTACCTTTAACATTTTTATTTTCTATGGTATGATTGAAAATGCCCATATATCATTGATTTAGATTAATTCATGACTACTTCTAATGTGAATGTCATGTCAAATGCTTTATCATCTGGATGAGAATAATCAATTATAAAAAGCCTCTCGATAATAATTTGTTGACGTTAACCGTTGTGATGTTTCTACTCAAAAAGATTGTCTGTGTTCAAAAATTGTTGCCGGAAATGGTAATAATCCAGCCCCTTCATTCTTTTTCTTGAACTATAATATTCCGGGGTTTTGTTCCTTGTATAATAGACATTTTCTTAATATAAAAGTTATTATTATGAATAACTAAATATTCAGCGCCATTAATTAATACAGGCTTCAAAGTATTCTTATTATGCCCTTGATTGGCTTTGACAAAGCAGTTTAAATATTGTATTTGACCAATTATTCCATTCCCATTCAAATCTAAATCACCCCCTAATTTAGGTTGATAAAGAGAAAAACCGCCTAAATCAAGAGCTGTTTCCATAATCACACCTGTAACGCTTTGAACGAAATAGATTAAAACTATTATTATGAATTCTATAGCCATTTAAATTTAAATCACCACCAAGTTTAGCCTCTTTTATTAGAAATGTGTTCATATTAATATCATTTAGCATTGTTAATTGACCGTTTTGACCATCAAACAAGTTTTTTTTATTCATTTATCAAAGCATGTCCATTCAAATCTAATTCAGTTTGTAATTGTATTTTTTCATTTACAATTTTATAAGCTTCAACAAAGTCGTAAACACTAGATGGTCGGCACCAATGACCTTAAACAAAAAGAGCCGCGACAAGTTGCTGACTCAATTGTAGATCTCGCCAGACAAATTGAGAACTCATCCGAAGCCACAGTTACCCTTTCTGAGCTTATTTCTAGAAGAGACGAACTCAACGAGGCGGTGAAAACAACGAATAAGCATCTCAAGAACTACTGCCGGCAGAATGGATGGAAATTTATCCAGCATCAAAATATTACAGAAAAAGAACTAAACAGGGGCGGACTACACCTTAATTTTAAAGGTAATCTAAATTTTTTTAAGAATTTTCAAACAAGCTTAGATTGAAACAACGCGCTGCCCACAAATCAAGGCGATAAAGAGCCTGCCTCACTATTGCCATCTCAACGCGGTTTTAAATTAGCCTCCTTGAACATCAATAAATTAACTACTCACATCGATGAACTTAGAATTTTTCTAACACATAACGAAATAGATATCTTATCGATTAATGAAACTAAGCTGAATGAAACTATTAGTGACAACGAGGTCAACATCCTAGGCTATGATATAATTCGACGTGACAGAACTACAAACGGTGGGGGAGTATGCTTTTACGTGAAGAAACCAATAAATTTTACCGTACGGAATGATCTAAACATGGAAACTCTCGAAAACTTATGTCTAGAAATTCAACAACCCAGATCTAACCCGTTTGTGGTCGTCACGTGGTACAGACCACCTGATTCTTCTGTTGGTATCTTTTCACCTTTTGAACATTTAATTGGGAAACTCGATTTAGAAAATATTGAATTTTATCTAATGGGAGACCTTAACTGTGATATGATTGCAACTAGATATGACAATGACACCTGCAAGCTAATCAGTATCACTGATATATATGGACTACAACAACTTATAACCGAACCAACAAGATTAACTCCGACGTCTTCAACCTTAATCGATGTAATTTATACTAATTGTCCTGATAAAATTGTTTGCTCGGGAGTCTGTCATGTCAGTATTAGCGATCATAGCATGGTGTTCGCCTACAGAAAATTATCCATAAATGGAATGACTGTTGGGCACAATACTTTAACTTACAGGAAATTCTGCAGATTTAATCGTACAGATTTTCGAAATGATATTGCGTCTCAAAATTGGGATCAGATATTCAATTTTACAAATCCCAATGACATGTGGTCAAAATGGAAATGCACATTTCTATCTATTGTTGACAAGCACGCTCCGTTGAGAACAATGCGTGTTCGCGCGCGTGGTTCCCCTTGGATTACATCTGAGCTAAAGAAACAAATGCATAATCGGAATATTCTAAAAATCAAAGCCATTAAATCTAAGGATCCTATTGTCTGGATGCAATTTAAAAAACAGCGTAACTTAGTGAATAACGAAATCAGATTAGCGAAGCGATCCTATTATCATAATAGTTTCAATGAAAACAAAGTCAATTCGAGAAAGACGTGGCAGACTATCAATGAACTTACTTCGCGAAAATCTGGAAAGGAGTCGGTTACGTCTCTGAAAGTGAATGGTGTATCAATAACAAATCCAACTGTTCTGTCGAACGAATTTAATAATCATTTTGCCACCATAGGTTCAAAACTTGCTAGCAATATAAATACTTCAGATAGCGATAACTATCTGAAGTACCTCACTAATACAGATAAACAATTCCAACTTCTTCCAACCACTAGAGATAAAGTTCTTTCACTTCTTAATAAACTCAACAAGTCAAAGGCAGTTGGCCTTGACATGATATCTGCTAGGCTCATTCGGGAATGCGCGGACCTCATTTGCGTACCTATTTGCAATATCTTTAATCAATCAATAAGTCAAGGTATTTTTCCTGACGATTGGAAATGCGCAAGAGTAACTCCACTTTTCAAACTAGGAGATAGAAACGATGTCAACAATTATCGTCCAATTTCCGTGATCTCAGTCGTAGCCAAAGTGTTTGAAAGAATTGTCTATGATCAATTGTATGCCTATTTAGAAGAACACAGTATCCTCTGTAAACATCAATCAGGTTTTCGCGCTATTCACTCAACTATCACGGCTCTCCTTGAAGCCACGGACACTTGGGCGTACAATATTGATCGTGGCAAAATCAACGCTGTCGTTTTTCTTGACTTAAAAAAGGCCTTCGACACAGTTGATCACGAGATCCTTTTATCCAAGTTAAGCCACTACGGCATATGTGGAAACGCGTACAAATGGTTTGAGTCATATTTAGATAATCGCGCACAAATGTGTTCCATTAATGGGTCGTTATCTAATAGTCGCTCACTAAGTTGTGGCGTCCCTCAGGGAACGATTTTAGGGCCACTGCTATTCCTGTTATATATCAATGATCTTCCGAATTGTTTATCCAATTGTGAACCGAGGATGTACGCCGATGACACCCACCTTACATATGCAGGTGATTGTGTAGACAATTTGCAGTTGTATGTAAACCAAGACTTAGAAAATGTCCACAATTGGTTGAGAGCAAACAAACTTACGCTAAATATGACTAAAACCGAGTTTATGCTCATCGGTTCAAGGCAGAGATTAAGTACTCTCACAGATTCTCCGACACTCACAATTAATAATAATCAAGTTAGCCAGGTCACCACCGCAAAATCTCTTGGAGTGACCATCGATAACAAACTCGACTGGAGCGGTCACATCGATAAACTAACGAAGAAGATCGCTTCTGGAATTGGGGCAATAAAACGAATAAGACACCTTGTCCCTCAAGCGACTTTGCATCTAATATATCAAGCTCTGATTCAGCCACATTTTGACTATTGCAGTATTGTTTGGGGAAACTGTGGGATAACTCTGCAGAACAAGGTACAAAAACTACAAAACAGAGCAGCCCGTGTTTTGACTTATTCAAATTATGATGCTGATGCCTGTCACTTGTTTGAGCACCTGGGATGGAAAAACCTAGCTTCCCAACAACAAATACAAAGAGCCATAATGGTCTATAAGTCTCTGCACGGTTTAGCTCCAGACTATTTATGTTCAAAATTTGAAAGGCGAGAAAACACCTATAACCTAAGAGACTCTGAGAATAAACTTAATGTTCCATTGCCGCGTACAAACTACTATAAAAATAGCTTCAGCTATAGTGGTGCCACTCTTTGGAACAGTCTTCCATGTGACGTAAGACAAGCAGAGTCTCTTAGGATATTTAAACGTTTAATTAAAGAAGTACGTTGAGGCACGGCATTCGTGGAAAGCAGCTTTTAGTTAGGTCTAAGTTTTAAAAGTATAGTGTTTTATAAATAGTATAGTTAAGTATAGTGTTTTATAAATAGTATTTGAGTATTTTATCCATTTAATGCATTACTTGTAGCTGATGAATTGTCCGTGGGTAAATAAAGACTATCTATCTATCTATCTATCTATCTATCTATGGTACATCTACAGCTTCAAAATCAATACCATATACAACACAAGGAACTTTGGACTTGTTGGGATATGTTGAGTTAGCATTAATATGTATTGTACAATATAAATATTCAGGCGGTGAACTTACTGAAGGTTTTTCAATCCATAATAAATATCTCGAATGATCTTCATTTCTGTTATCAAATTTTCTCTCTGTAGTTCTATGAATTGTAATTCCACCAGTTGCACTGAATGTTACACTACTAAGATTCATTCCTTCATAATCAGGAAATAGCCATTCAAGGATAAAAGTGTATTTTCCATCTTTTATTGTATACATATTAAATCCAATTCTAGCTCTAAAAATATGATTAGCTTCTTTATTCAAGTCTACATCAATGACCTTTCTTGAAATTATATGTGGTGAACGAGGTAAATTAATATATCCATTAACTTTCAAGCCATATTCAGTACTAACTTCATCGATATCATTCATCAAATATTTGAAAGCATTCTTTGGATGAGAAGCAGATGAAATAAGACTTTTTTCTAATTTATCTAAATTTACGGCATCGGTTTTATTTGTTCCTTCTTTTAAGTTAATGATTTTATTTTGATTGAGATTTAAATTTGATGTCATCGCGTTTGTTCCGTCTAATAATAAGGTTGCCGCTCGAATGGTTTGAGAAGCACGATTCAAAACTCTGAAATTCACCGCATCGCCCTCATTCACTACATCTCCAGCATTTGTCACTATATTCCCATTCATTAACAGATCGCCAAACATCGTTGTCGAACCATCTCGTCGAAGAAAATATCCATCAGTATATCTTTTTGAAACACAATCATCTAAATTAACAGGTGGAGCCACACCAAAAATGGCAAAGTTGTTCATATTCAAGTCTTTTTGAGCAATCGTATCGAGTTTGGTTCGCAAACCTTGGTCCACATATTTTTTATTAACAGCATTTTCAGCCGGTGTATTATTATCAACGTCTTTCAAGTCCTCAATTTCATATCCGGCCATTGATAAATTTCCCAAGTGCGGGTTGTGATCCGTCGCGCGCTAGACAACTTGCAATTGAAGAATCAAGCTGAGATTTATTTACACCATCGAGATCGTGTTTCGCATAACCCATTCGAACGATCAGATTTTCTCCCATATCTAAATTTCCGGTCATTGGAACACTTCCGTCCTTTTTCACAAAAGCTAAATGTTGACCTCCTGATACATTATGATCGACATATTCCATTGTTGCGATATCACGCAATTCTGTTGGATTTGGAACGTTAATAATTTTATGAGAATTTTCCATGTCAATATTCCCTGTAAAAATAACATTGCCGTTTTTTACCCCATAAACGGGATCATGAACATGTGATAAAATGATATTATGATACCCAAAAACACCATATACTATAATGTGATGTTTTACATTATTTAATACGTTTGGTGTAATAACTATTAATTTAATCGTTGAGGTTGCTTGACTTGTCTTTTCAATGAAGAATATTTTCTTAAGATAACCATCAACTACATGTGTCTTTGAAAATGCTCTTTGTATTGGGCTTCTTCTTATATGTAAATTTGATGTTCCCATTTCAAGTTCATTTGTTGCCTGACCTGGATTATTTTCTGTATAAAATTCAACCACAAAAGTGTACTTTGAAACTTCCAATTGTGATACGTTGAACACAAAATCAGATGTAATGCTTTCATCTGGAATTATAAAAGATAATGATTTTTTGTTGATCTTATATGGACTTTTATTGAAGTCTTCTAATTGAAGAATATTTGCATTTTGTGTTACAGATGTTTTTGATATATCTTGAAGAAGGAATGCAAATGGATTAATTTGGGCTCCTTCAGTTGATAAAATAGCGTCATTCACATACTCTCGTGTTGCACTATCATTGTTATCTATTGGTGCACCTACGTTTGTCAATCTTTTGTTCTGAATATTATAATTATTATCATCGGTCAATTTGAATCCTACGCCTGGAGGACCTCTTTTTCCCGAATTTGTTTTTATATGACCAATATGATCATCTGGTAAAAAGTTGAATATACCCATATACTATTAGATTAGATATTACCATAAAAGTTTCTCTTCACTGTTTTCATTGGTTTGTCAACATAACAGAAAGAATATGGTTTTTTAGTTGATTCAATATACTTTTGCTTATCGATTCCGAGTTCTTGGGAGATCAAGTTCCTTTCTTTTGATGATGGGAAGTCGTATAGAGCAAAATGACTGCAATTTAAACGTACAGATTTATCACAGCCATAAAAACTTTGACTAAGGTATATGCAGCTACAATTTTTGTGCCTGCCTTGTATAAAATAACTTATGATTTTATCTCTTTTCTTTTTATCGGTTTCAGTTACAAAATCATCAAACACAACCAACCGCTGCAAATCTGTGTCTTGAAGTTGTTCAACCGGTAAAATTTCATCTTGAGAACATATTAAAACGGGATAACCGACTTGTTTGCTTATTTTATCCATTTCTTGTCGTAAATATTGATACTTATCTTGATCTAAATTTTTTGCATAAAGGTGAATTTGATCGTAATACACCAAAGGTTGCATAATTAAGTGTAAAAAAGTGTAGTCTTTCCTGATCCTGATCCACCGGCTAATAGCATTCTAAATGTATCTTTCGGCATATACGGATATAACTGTCTAAAAGACTTGTTTGAATCCTGAAAAATGTCATAGTTTGGTATTTCCATATAGTAATAGTTTAGATTAGTCTAACGCAATTGTATATGGATATTGAACGAATGAAAACGCTTCTTCAAAGTGGAATTGAAGCTGGAAATAAGACGAGAGAAGTTCGTGAGGTTATCAAGACCTTTGAAAACGCAAAACAGGATGCATATGATACAACATCAGAATTATTGAAACCTTCTATTGATGCTCAGATGAAGGTTAAAAAAACTATTGACGATAAACAGGATGAAGTTATTGAACAGTTGAAACGAAATCAACTGGCTTTAACACAAGGACTTGATGATGTTGTAGAAATGAATCGCAGAGTAATTATAATGGATTCGGAACTTCCTAAAGCTATTGAAGCACCAGTGGATGAGGAAAAGAAAACCATCACATTAGCGATCGAAAACAATTTCAATAAAGATGACAGAATTATATTAAAAAATTATAAGCTTTTGAAACCAAGCGATTTAACCCAAGTCAACCCACAAAAACTTTTAGAAGAAAGCGCAAAAGCTGGAGAAATCAACAAAATTCTCGGAAGAAAAAAAGCACGTTCAAAAACCCCAGAAGATAAACAATCTTATAATCAAGAGATAGAGACTTTGAGAAAATACAAAGGTACGATTACAGATGTACTAAATTCTTTGAAATACAAATCAGGGCAGGGTATCAGAAAGAGAAAACAAATTGGAGCAGGCGTTGTTTATTAGAATAATATTGGTGACTTGCTTTCACGTCTCCAGTTACTTGGAGGGTCTATTTTTTCTGGTAATAATAGTATAGGTGTTAAAGACGAATTCGTGAAGATATTGCACGTGTTGAAAAGATTGGGTGTTGTTGATAATGAAGAGCTTAATAAAATAATGATGAAATATCTACTCTAATAGTATATGACAGAAATATCATTACGATTCAACAGTAAAAACAGAGACAAAATTGGTGTTAGTCACAGTCATGATTTTACAAAAAGATTCAATACTCCTCTCATATTATTGAATGATATGAAATATGAAATCGCTGTAAAGACTATCAATATGACACACAGTTGGTATAATATCAGATAATCTTATGGAAACAATCAAATTAAATACAGTCACAATAAAGGCGTACACTGGGAAACGATAACTTTTGTCGATGGCGGGAATGTATTCATATGATGATATCAATAGTTACATCCACGAGTATATGAGAAAAAATAAACATTTAGTTGTTGATGATCCTGATGATGCTAAAAAGAAGTACGGCGTCAATCTGTTTTTCATTTTATCTACATATCGTATTTTGATTGAACTTGATGAAAATTATCGTGTTGATTTGAGAAATCTTGATTTCAGAAAACTTATTGGTTTTGAGTCAAAAATAGTCACTCAAACAGAGTATGGTACAAACTTGCCAGATATTACAAGAGGAGTAGATGAAATTTATATAAATTGTGATAAGGTGATAGATAGCGTGGTTGATGGGAATTCAAGTAGTTGCATTGCCGTAATTCCTGTTACCGATCTCGTTAGATCTTTGCCATTTACTTATAAACCACGATTCCTCTCATATTCTCCGATTTCAACACATACAATCAGTTCTTTTATGTCACTGATTCTTCTGGAGCTCCAGTTCATTTAAACGGGATAGATTGGTATATTGAGATATTCTTGAGAGGGACGGAATTATAAATACAATCTAATTATATAGTATATGAAACGATTTGAATATAAAAAATATAGTGAGGAACAACATGGTGAAGGTGTCCTGACTGACATTATCAAAACTGTTGGAAAAAAAGCAGCTGAAAAAACTGCTACAACAATTGGTGATTATGCTGGCAAAAAAGCTGGTGACAAAATAATTGAACTTTTAAGCAAGAGAAAGGAAAAACCTAAACTAACCAAAACTAAAAATCCTAAACCTTTAACCCAAAATGAAAGGAATGAAAAACTCAGTCAACTTATCTCAGGTGGAAAACTAAGAAAGAAATAACTTTATCTAACCTAATTGTATATTTCAAACTATCGTAACTCAAAATTTATAGAGCGTTATGAAGATATTGTTTTTGAATTGGAAACGGCATTGAATACTGTAGTTGCAAACAATGCTCATCAGAAGAAAACTGGTTATCGTTTCGTTGTTGATAACAGCGGAGAAACTACACCATTCGATTGGTTCAATGCTCGTTTAAATGTGGATTTCATTGTAAAGAAGCTTGCAGATGGTGGAAATTTGGCCGCTAATGATACCAACGGAATAGTCAATTCTTCACTCGCTATGATCACTGTGATCAATGTAAAAATGAATGGTGTTGATGTTTATTACGAGATGCCAATCAAGCGACGAATATAAAAACACTTTTAGAATATTCACAGGGTTTTGCTTCCAGTCAAGGGACAAATGCGTTTTTTTATCTTGACACAAATAGAAATACAGAAGACAGAACAAATAGTGCTAAATATAACAAAGGATTTGCATCTCGTAAACTACTGATAAATGGTACTGGTACTGTAAATGCAGAAATACCATTGAATAGATATGGATTTTTCAAGAGCCTCTGGCATGAACTTTTGCCTAATTCAAAAATAGAGTTAAACTTGACACTTGAAAGTCACGCAAATTTAATTTGGCAGGCTGCAGATGATTGTCGTGTTGTACTCACGAAATTTCAGTTAATTGTCCCTCGTATTATTTTCAATTCAGATGGAAAGTTATTATACATGGGTAAATATCTTGATACAAGAAAGTGGACTTACATGAGAGAAATGGTTGAGAGAGGTAACTCAACGAGACAACAGACAGCTAATTTCCGTATTTCAACTGGAATAAACAAACCGAGGCATGTATTTGTTTTCATAATCAACGACGCGAGTGATAATGATCAGACAGCTAATAAATTCTTGTATAACACATTCTCAGTTTCAACTGATCCGAGAACAATGACAAGCTGCCATCTTGAGGTTGGGAATTCAAACGATTACCCAGACGTTCACTATAAACCTTCCACTGAACCATCTAGGGTATTCAGAGACGTTTTGAAATACGTTGAAGTAATTAATGAGTTCAGCGATTCCACTCTCCTTAACAGGGGTAACTTCGGCTCCATATTCCCTTTCATTTATTTCGATTTGACAAAACAAAAGCAGGATATAAAAGATGGAATGACTAAACTGACATTCAAATATACTTTGAGTGGTGGAACAGCCACAGATTATAGTGTGTACGCATTAGTCCTCTTTGAACAGGATGTTGAACTTAGAAAGATGGCTGGGAAGATAGTCTTGAGATCGATGTAATTCTTTATCTACTCTAATAGTATATGACTACTAATCCTTATGGAGTGACGCTTTCACCGAGCCAGAAAAAAAGTCTTGGAAAAGCATTCAAAGAAACTTCATCTTTAACAATTAGATTATCTGATGAAGAATTATCTGGAAATGATCTACTTCTATTGACAGAGACACAGATCGACAAACTGAATAAAGGAACAGACATCACTTTATCTGAAACACAAATTAGAGAAAATATAGAACACGGTCCTCTCACCTTTGATGATTTAGACATAATTGAATTTAACAATGGAACTGTCAAACTATTGGAAAATCATCCATTCTTTAACACTATTTAAAACCCCCTCTATCTTAAATACAAATGTTATCTTTTTAAACCCCCCTCTATCTTAAATATAATTATAGTTTATCTAATCTATTATTATATGACTACTTATCATTCTCATGGAGTGACACTTTCTCCAGGTCAGAAAGAAAAGCTTGGAAAAGCAATTAACTCAAATTCAGCAGTAACAATCAGATTATCAAACAAAGAATTATCTGGAAATGATCAACTCATGTTAACTAAAAGACAAATTAAAAGATTGATGAAAGCTCAAAAAATGAAAAAAGGATCAGATATTTCTATATCAAAACCGCAAATAAGAAAAGCTGTAGTACTTGGGGATTCCTTATGGAGCAGTCTTTTTTCTCTTGGAACAAAACTATTACCATATGCAACTACAGCTGTATCAAAAGCAGCTCCAGCATTAGCAACAGGTGCTCTTTCAGCTCTTAGGAGTATGGGAATTAATAAACTATTTGGGAAGAAACAAAAGGGAGGTTTTCTTATTCCAAATGTTAATTTACCACAATTGTTGAATGTAAAAAATTTATTAAATACAAGACAAATGGCAGATCTTATTCAAAAAATGCAGTATGGCGGAGACGTTATTATAAAACCAACAAAAGCTCAAACTGGAAAATGATCGGTAAAAAGGCATTGCAAGCGGGGAGATACTATGCATCTGAAGCCCTTAGAAATCCAAAACTACAGCAAAAAGCTATTGATTTTGCTCTTGATAAAGCTAAGCCTGTTTTAACTAAAGTTGGTAAAGAGGGTTTGGTTCAACTATCTACAAAAATTAGACCCAAACGAAAAGATGGAAAACAAATGCATAAAACCGATATTAAAGGATTGGATTATGAAGTGGATTAGCTAACCTATTTGACCCTAGATTCATTTCACAGGGTGTTCTTGTTCCTAAACCATTCACAGATCCTAAATTTATGAAAGCATTTGGAAAAGCTATGATTGGACATACTTCATTAACAGATTTAGCAAAGAAAACAGCTAAAAATTATTATGGGGGAAATATACATATTCATAAAGCTATTGGTAAGCTTCCTAAACCACAATCAGGATGGACTCCAGGACAATATAAATACATGGGGCCTTATAACCCCCTCGATAAACAGTTAGAGTATGATAAAAATACAGGTGAGGTCACAAAATGGAATGTATAACCTTACAATAAGGTGGATGAAATAGCAGCGTACCATGATATTTGTTATGATCTGGGAAAAAATAAAGGTGAATGTGATAGAACAATGGTTAAATCACTTGATCAAATACCATATGGTAAAATGCCAAAATGGGGTCAAACAGCTAGATTCTTAATCAACACAAAACAGAAACTAGGTCTCGGTGTTCCAAAAACCGGAAAAAGACGTCGAGTGAAGAAAACTGGCAAGAAAAATTAGCAGATGAATTGCATAAAACCATAAAACGCAACTTTACTCGACGGCCTGTGATTGTAAATAAAATTGATGAAATATGGGCTGCTGATCTTGTTGAAATGCAAAAAATTCAGTAAATGGAATAAAGGTTATAAATATCTTTTGATGGTTATCGAAGTTTTCAGTAAATATGGTTGGATTGTTCCTCTGAAGGATAAAAAGGGTGAAACTGTAACTAAAGCATTCAAAACCATCTTCAGAGATAGAAAACCACAATATCTTTGGGTCGATAAAGGGAACGAGTTCTATAACAAACACTTGAAGGACTTGCTGGAGAAAAATGGGATAGCTATTTACTCCACTGAAAATGAAGAAAAGTCCTCTGTGGTTGAAAGATGGAATCGAACAATCAAATCCAAAATGTGGAAGCAGTTCACTGTTCAAGGCAACACACAGTACATAGACATATTACCTAAAATATTAAAACAGTACAACAATACAAAACATTCAAGCATAAAGATGACACCCACAGAGGCTTCGAAGAAAAAGAATGAAGGAATACTGTATTTTAATTTATACGGTGAAATGGAAACATTACAACATAAACCAAAATTTAAAGTAGGTGATAAGGTTCGAATTAGTAAATACAAAAGAAAGACTTTTGATAAAGGTTATACTCCAAACTGGACTGAAGAATTATTCGTAATAGATAAGATCCAATACACTAATCCAATCACATACAAACTAAAAGATCTCAGAGGTGAAGATATTGAAGGTAGTTTTTATGAACCTGAATTATTAAAAGCCAAACAAAATGTTTTCCGTATTGATAAAGTCATTCGAAGAGATTACAAGAAGAAACAAGCTTTAGTAAAGTGGAAGGGATATAGTGATGATTTCAATAGTTGGATACCATTTAAGGATTTAAAAGATATGTGAAAAATAATCTAACTTATATATAATATATGATGAGTATGCAAAAATATTCCCATAGTAATAAAGAATTAGATGTATCAATAGATTGTTGTCTTGATGATAAAAATGATATATGGTTCAGAGGTAGAGACATTGCTACCATTCTAAAATATAAAAATCCACAAAGAGCAATTAGAAATTATGTTGTATCTGATGATAAAATCTTGAGAGACCTCAAAATAATCCCAAATTCACGGGGGACCAAAACGGTCCCTCGCGTTGAGGCCACTGAAAAAACTTTCAAATGTTTTTTTATAAACGAATCAGGATTTTATTCACTATTATTATCATCCAAAAAAACAAGAAGCTGAAAAATTCAAACATTGGGTTACATCAAAAGTATTACCATCAATCAGAAAACAAGGATATTACAAACAGTTCAACGACAGAAACAATAATATGCTATTGATTGAAAATGAAAATGATTTGCACACTAAGATTGTATCATTCATCAGAAAAAATATGAAGATACTTTAATGATTGCTGGTCTTGGTGAAAATCAAATAAGCTCCCTTATGAGAATCAAAAGTTACAATAAAGGATACATGTCCGGACAATGTGATTTGATGTTAATGAATCCAACTAGAAAACAATGCTTTATGTCTAGAATTCAAAAGTCCAACAGGTGTGTTCCAAGTGTCGGATAAACAAACACATATGAAGCAGTTATATGAAAAAAATAAGTGCAAATATATTATGAGCAATTGTTTTGAAGATTTGATTTACGAAATAACCAGGCACATGGAGGAAAGCAAATCATATTTATCACGTAGAGGAAAAAACTAACTTTATCTAACCTATAATATATGACCCCCAAACCTGATCCTGAATATGATAGTGAATATGAATCTGAATCAGAAAGTGAATATGACCCAGCTTATGATTCTTATGAATATACAGATTCTGAAGAAGAATAATATAATCTAATATGAAAGTGATTCTTCAACTTTTTCTCACTTCTAAACCATAACTTCTAATACCATTAACTTTGTCTAACCTATATATAATAAAGAGGTTAGTATTTTTATATAATACTATTTTTGCTATTTGGTAGCCAAAAATATTTATTGTTTCTGGCTGTTATAATGCCCATAAGCTAAACTTTCTAAGCCATTTTTCAGAATATATCTTTTGTCTTCGAAACAGCTGAGAGAAACTTTATTGATTTCATAACTCCCCAAGTAATGATTTTGACTTCTTATGGTTTTCATAGTGTGATAAATTTGTTTATTTCCAAATAAAGTTTCTTTGTATTCTTCATGTTTGATGTTATTCTTAATAATATTCTTCTTAATTCCCTTAGCAGTTTTTCCGCATTGATTATTCTCTTTTATGTATGAATACATCTTAGACCGTAAGCCAACGAAATCAGAAATTGAAATATTAGCTGCTTCATCTTTGAACTTACCAATGACCTTTTTATTGGTCTTATCAAAATATGGAGAATCTTGTGGATAATCACTGTTATCGAATCTATTTTTATCCTTCCAGAAGTCTGAGTAGACATCTTCAGCTTCGATTTCATAGGTCAAGCTGTCTGTGTCTGTGAATAATAACTTAGCTTTGTCTCCATACTTCTTTTTAATGTAGTTATAATGAAAATCATACATTAACGTCTTGCTTAGATCCAAGATGCACATACCAATATATGCCGGCCTGTTAAGGGTAAGTGTTTGTTTAATCTTATGCACAGCTACTAGATTTTCATTGAAGATCTTACAGCTAACATGTGTCGGTGTAGATGTTATTTTCAACAATTTTTTTTCATCAGTAACCAATTTAACATCAACTCTCTTTCTCAAGTTTTCCATCGTTTTTCCGAATACACTGTAGTTCATTAGTTTGAAGAAGTCTTTCTCAAAAGCATTTTTAGCATTAGTTCTTTTTACTGTATTGAAATCAATATATTGTTTCAACCAAGGAGACTGATTGAATTCTAATACTCGATGGACTTTTGCAACTTTCAATCCAAGATCCATATACAGTTGAAGATTTCTGTAATGAAGAACATACTTCTCCTTATTTTTCAAAGTTGGAATGAGCTTATAAACTATGCTAGCTGATATGTTATATTTATTTGCAATATTTTTGCAATATTCTGATAGCATGCTTTCAGACACTTCAATCTTTTCTGGTCCAAGTGGGTAATCATTGTGTAAATCATGTAATTCTTTAGGGTACTCCAGATCGACTTCGAGTATCAATCCCTTTTTAGAATCTTCTTTGTATTTAGCCAGGTCTAACTCATTAATCTGTTTTTCTGTCATCCATCTTAAGCCTCCTGTTGGTAAATACTGACTCATTACCCAACCATAGAGATTATTGGCATCCAAGTACATGATATATTTTGAGGGCGCCTTCTCGTTGTAATTTTTCATGTACTTATTGTTGGCTTTTCCATATCGATTGGAAATATAACTGATTCCACCACGCATTCCTTTTTCAATAAACTGAAACATATCAATATCTGTCATTAACTCCAACTTGATATTTGTCATCTTCAGCATAGAATCCCAACTAAGACCAGGACTTGTGAATTAGTGTGCGGGATCCAGTTTGTAGTATTCTAGACAGGTTTTTCTGAAGTTCTCAAATACGTCAGCAAGGAGTAATATGTCTGATTTTAGGTATAGATCATGATATTCTCCCATATTTTTTAATTTGAATGTATTCCAAACGTTTTGAGCATGTTGGTAATCTTCATCTGAAATATGCTCATTATTTAATATGCTGTAAAACTCTTCTTTTGATGGTAGCTGTGTCTTATTAAATTTCTCAAAACTGTCCATGTAATCATGTGGGTAAACTCCCTTTTGAAACATCAAATCGAGCTTCCTTACCCTTAAATTTTTGAGAGGTATATTTTAACGATTCTTTTGGAAGATTACTCACTAGTTTTTCCAAACTTGAGCTCATGAATTGGAAACTGTCAATGAAAGTTAGATGATTTCCAAGCATGAAAGCCACATATTTTTCCATATTATTGGGGATGGCGTTGATGTTCATTTCACATTTTTCACCTCTCTTATTTGTGTAAGTGTGATTTTTGACTATCTCACCAATTTCTTGCATTATGAAATGGCTGTCATAACCTGTGAGATTATGGAATATAACAGGAATTTTTTCAGTAATTTTAAAATTGAGATTACAATCTTGGTGAGCTGATCCTCTGTATTTTCCAGTAATGGGACAATGATCTCTGACTCTAACATCAGTTTTCTCATATTCTCTTTCACAAATGTGACATCTGTTAGCTTTTTTGAATTCTTCTTCATCATCTTTTGTGATCCTTAATGGTTTGTTAAACTCCTTTTTTATAACATTTTTGCAATATTTAACTTCATCCAACATAGCTTCCATAAATTTATAAACAGCTTTTTCACCTCTATATTTTTTCAGTGATTTGGTGAATTTATCATCATAACAACAAACAACTTTGTATCCATAACCACAATCTGTATGTTTTTGATAAGCTTCAGTGTATGATTTATCATTATTTGGTTGACATCCAGACACTTTTTCTGTGATAGCCTCAAAATCTGCATATATTACAAATGGCACTGGCAGTTGTTTGTGGAAATTATTGAATTTCAATATGTTGTCACCTTTTGCTGGCATTTTGATTGCCTGAGTTCCATTTATTTGGATACAGTTTTCTTTATGATCTGTTAAGACCCTTTCAGAGCTAAAACACTGCAAACAATGCATACAAAAGTGTTTTCTTTCATTGTGCTTCGTTATATTGCGCATGAATCTGTTAAAATCTTTGATTAAAACGTAGTGTTTGTTTTCATTTTCTGTAATCAATAGAAGATTCAAACAGTCTTCATACTTTTCTTTTGAAACATAAATTGGATATGGTTGTTTGTTTTCATAACCAAATACATTAATATTAATCATATTTTGCTTTTCAATTTTATTGTATTGTTTGACTGCAACTGGAAATTCAATTCCAGTATAATCTAACATATTAATATATTGCTTATCAGATTTTTTAATTCTCTGAGGGTTCTTCTCTTGTGGATTCAAGTGTCTGATATGACACCATCTGAAGCATTCATTGTCATCATTCTTCATGTTAATCAATCCCTTCATATTATTTCTTAATTCTTGTGGTAGTTTAATATATGAAGAGCCTTTCATTGGCTGATATATCACAACATTGAGATAATGTCCGTCAATAGATTGCACAACCCAACCAGATCCTTCTGAAATCCAAACTGCAATCTTATTTAATATATTTGTTTTGACACTTATAGTGATTCAATAATCTCCAGATCATTCATGATTGTTTGAGCTGGACTGTTGAAATAGGCGGTCTTATGAATTATTTTCCCATCTGACATTTTTGTGAATGTTACCTTTAGTGTTTCGACAAATTTCAGTCCTTTCATGAATTTTAGTACATTTGTGATATGGTATGCAACAGCCTTTCTTGTGTTTTGTAGTTTTATAAGTGGGTCTTTGTTATTCCTAATGCTAATTTCATATGATTTTGAATAACCTTTCAAAGCTTTGTCTTTTTGCTCTATTTTGGTTCTAGGTTGTGCTACTGGTTTTTGAACTACCTTTTTAGTTCTTGGTTTAGGAACTGGTTTATCCCTAAATTCTATTGGAGGTGGAATAATATTATCTTCATAATCTTTTACCATTTGTTTTACACTGCGAGGTGCCGGAATTGGCTTCTGTTTTTTGATGTCATCAGCGAGACTCACTAATTGCTTCATCTCATTAACATCCATTTGGCTTAAGTTTGCTAATAACTTCTTGAATAAACTGTTTCGATTTTCCATCTTATTATTAGTGTAAATAATTTTCTTATCAAGACCGAGAACCATCTGGCGCGACTCAGTCTTATTTTCTTTTTGGCGATTAACCTGATTAACATTTTTCATATTTTTCATTCTGTACAATTTATATAAGTCATTTGTCTTTAAGTCATTTTGACTTTGGCCTTTTCCAAGGGCCTGGGATCCTACAATTTTTCCCATATTATTATAAAGTGTTATATCTTTAAGTGTCTTCATCTATATTATTAAAATAGAAAATAAAATTTGAAAGTGCGTTTAAAATGATATTGAAAATGTTAATTGGGTAATAAGTATTGTTTTTAAACGTCACTCGGTGAATACTGTTGATTAATACCCTTTATTGCTAAAACTATTGAAAATAGCCGTTTCTCAGGGAATACGGTTTAAATAACAAACTTTAGCATAAACTTTTTAAGTAAAAATTGTCAGTAAATTTTACTTTAAGAATTTATAATTGGTTAGAAATAATCATACGACCGTCTCATGATCTGAAACAATAACTATTAGCGATGACTCATTTAACAGGGGGTTTCCCTGTTTTTCCGAGAAAGTCACGCTTGGTGATTTTTCCGAGAAAGTCATGCATAGGGGTTGAAGTGCTTATTGAAATATTCAGTAAAATTAAAAATATATAGTTTTCTATTTTTGATTTACCATAAAATGGTCCCGATAGCCTAATCACTATTTTTCCAAGAAAGTTACATATTTTATAAAATATCTAGATTGCCAAAATTTGGTTAGCCATCAAATGGAAAGAAGTATAGTACTTGTGTGCTAGATCACCCAAGTACTATACTACTTTAATTTAGTACTTTCCTTAATGTACGTATTGTAAATATAGTCAAAATTAATCATAATTTTTACAAATTGTAAATAACCTTATTGTTAATTATAAGCGCCTGAAATCATTTACCTATGGATCATGCGCTTTATATATACGTAGATGAGTACTTAATAAACAAGTCTTGGCAGTATCAGCATAGCCAGACGATTTGCGATCATTGATATCCCTAAGGGAAATCTTTCTTTTGCTCGTATTCAAATGCCTCTCCAGCCTCGTTCGGGTTAACAAATTCTTCAGAATTTTGATCTACAAAACGAGATTAGTGAGGCTATTTTGAATACGAACAAAAGAATAATATAAAGTCAGCCATTTTTGCATAGGGGCTAGTTGAGCTGCTATGAAACCTTTAAAAGGAACACGGAACATTAATTCAGGAATAAAAGAAATCGCGCTGCGAAAAGATTCAGAAGTTGCTTTTGATGACCTGATAGTATTATGTCAATTGTTCTGATATATCGGTGGCTAACTGTCATGAAAGAACTTTCAACATGTTAGTCACCGATATATCAGAACAATTGACATAATACTATCAGGTCATCAAAAGCAACTTCTGAATCTTTTCGCAGCGGGATTTCTTTTATTCCTGAATGAATTTTCCGTGTTCCAGCGGAACTCTTAAGGTTTCATAAATATAGTCAAAATTACCTTTCACCTTTCCTCTGTGCGTCAACTTGACGAAAGACGAAAGGTAATTAATATGAATTTACATTTTCGTGGATGCCGATGAATTATTGTATGATTCCACGTTAATTTCAACACAGGAAGTCACTTAAGCCCCGGCTAAATGATCAAACATTTTCCGGATCCAACATAGTGTTAGAAGAGCATGGAAAAGGCAAGGAAAGGCAATTTATCAGTAGTGTAAAATTTCTCTGATAGAATGTTCTCGAATTTTTTATTGAAACAATAAAAAAGGGGTGTCACAGGGCTTGCTTTCTTGCAAAAACTTTCGTGAGTTGAGCAATTTCCACGCGCATTTTCGCGCATTTCAAAATCTGGATTCTAAAAGATCGACATTTGCTCATGTGCTTTGCTGACTGCCGCTAACCATTACGCGTACACGTGCGAGCACCTACCGTAGCTTTGCTTGCAGCCCACGGGCCGAGTTGATTTCGGTACCGTGGATTTAGTCCACAGTTGTTGTTCTTACTGTTCGGACAGACGTTATGGCTCACTTAAAAGACTTTTTCCACAACTTGTGGCACGACTAAACATGTTTATATCAAATAACGAACCATAGCCAACTCCTAGTATAGTGTGTACTGTTTTACGAGTATATCTATTAACACCGAGCGAAAGTGTGAAATTGACTAAACTGCTCGTAGAAAACATGTCAACTGCATGCAATTCTGACACATGTGCAGATCTATAGATATGATTAGCGACAAACAAAAGGAGGCGGCGAGGTATAGAAATGGTAGAATGTTGAGCTGTATTACGTGTAAGTAAAATTGACATGATATTCCACTTTTGCAGTTTTGCAATTACTTTCCGGCTCTTTATGCTCCCGGATCCTCACACCATCGATCGCAGCAGCGGTGGGGATTTTCTCTTTGGAACTTAAATATGCATTAATCTCCGGAAACAAAGTTTACTATGTAAATTGAGTTAACTATTAAGTCGATGAAGTAGATACGGCCTCAGATTAACGAGAATTTATTTTTGAACAGGACAAAAGTAGCCTTGCTCGAAGAAAACCTAGCGCCGCCATATTTCTTTTTGTTTTTTCCGTTCTTCAAATCTCGCGTGTATAAAGTGTGACGCGCGCGCTAATGGCCAGACTCTGCACGTGAGGGAAACTGATACCAGCCACCTTAAAGGTGGATTTCCACTGTCGCGTAATTTTTACGTGCGATACGGACGTAAACTTGAACTGGCTTTACGTGCGTAAATAAAATAGTGAGGATGTGTGAAAAGCCGCACGTTAACGTAAAAGTTTAGCGAGGTTCAACTTTTACGTTTACGTGCGACCTTTCATACATCATCTCTATTTTATTTACGCACGTAAAGCCAGTTCAAGTTTACGTCCGTGCGCACGTAGAAATTACGCGACAGTGGAAAGAGTTCCGCTGGAACACGAAAAATTCATTCAGGAATAAAAAAGTCGCGCTGCGTAAAGATTCAGAAGTTGCTTTTGTTGACTTAGCTTGATATCGGTGACTAACTGTCGCAAAAGAACTTTCAACATATCGACGTACAGAGGAAAGGTGAAAGGTAATTAATATGGATTTACATTTTGGTGGATGCTGGTGGATTATTGTATGATTCCACGTTAATTTCAACACAGGAAGTCTTAAGCCCTGGCTAAACGATCCGGCAAACATTTTCTGCATTCACCATCTTGTTAGAAGAGCATGTTTGACCGCTTAGCTGCCTCTCTCAAGTTTGCATTGAAATGGCTTTCCGCCCATGTTTGATCTAGATCAAACATTTTCGTCCAACCTTTCGCGTTAGGAGCAAATGTTTGGTAAGTGAGCCGCCCCAACCAACAAAGCGTGCACAGCCGGTAAACTGAAGCAACTAAAGATGGATTTCCACTGTCGCGTAATTTTTACGTGCGCACGGACGTAAACTTGAACTGGCTTTACGTGCGTAAATAAAATACAGACGATGTGTGAAAGATCGCGCGTAAACGTAAAAGTTGAACCTCGCTCAACTTTTACGTTTACGCGCGTCCTTTCACACATCGTCTCTATTTTATTTACGCACGTAAAGCCAGTTCAAGTTTACGTCCGTGCGCACTTAAAAATTACGCGACAGTGGAAATCCACCTTAAATCAACCACATAACGTCGAACTCAGCAAAAATCGTTCTGTGGACTCACTTTGTCTGGTGCCTCAGAACAAACAAAAACTTACTACTTCCTATAAGACAAAACTTAAGACCTTTATATTCAACGAGGCTTATTATACGTTAATTTTAACAGAGGAAGCCTTAAACCCTGGCTAAACGATCAAATTAAACATTTTCCGCATTCAACATCGTGTTAGAAGAGCATGTTTGACCGTTTAGTCGCCTGTCCCACTCCTTTGTATTGACGTGGCCTTCTATGTTTGATCTAAATCAAACATTTAAGTTTCGTCCAATC
>JAEMWC010001439.1:100000-120000 GCA_016490735.1 Pachyseris speciosa
TCCAGTTTGTAGATCAGGTTCGCTTTATACCTTAGTAAATAAAGAAACTTTGTTGCTAACTGTTGTTTTCAATCGTGGCTTCATTCGTGAGTTGTAATCGTGAGCCGCTACAACCTTAGATCAGAGACACCCCTGAGGGTACTACTATGGCGAAATTCTCATCTCTCCTATCTAAGCCATTTTAAAATATAAAGAAGAAGTATGTACGAGAAGAAGAATTTAAAATATCTCTTTTTGTTCCAGAGATATTCAAGTTTTTTAAATATGCAAATTAGCCAAGTGATGACATCATAACCTCAACCGAATTTTGATCAAATATGTTGGAAAAAAAATATCTCAGCCAATTTGTATCAGAAATGCTTGATTCTTTGCAGTGAGATTCTACTCGATGTGCTCCTCAAAAAGAGCTTATCAGTTTTGTTACCAATGCAACATACTGGGTTCCAGACCTCCCTGATATTAAGGGCTTTGCCGGTCACCTTTGGTGTTCTATTTTAATATTTGCCAATGGTGTATAAATATGTTAGGTCTAGTTCGTGGCCTTGTTAAATATTGATGGAGGGGACTGAAAAAGAGTGAGTTGCCATGGGAACCAAATTTTTATAGCCATAGGTGTGTTGTCTATAGAACTATTAGCCTACCAAGTTTTATTGGTCTCTGCTGCAAATTGACCGAGATAGCTCTATTTGTATAATTGATGTTATTTTGGGTTGAGTCTATGACGTCATCAGTCATCTCATATTTTTCACATTTTTTAAACTTAAATATCTCCGGAACCAATGCAGATACTTGGAAACGGTAAACGGCGTTTTTAATCTTTCCTGGAATTCTATGTGATAAACCTAAAAATTCAAAGGGTACAAGTTTGATCATAGTGGCACTTTAAGAAATGAAACAACGTTTTGTTGCCGTAAAAATGTTTGTCTTTGTATCGATAAACTTGTCCGCGACGTTTTTTTTTCTGAAAGCCCGCTTAATATGGACACCCGGATAATACGGACACTTTTGCATGTCCCCTTCCTATTCAAATAACTGTTTCAGTGGGTCCAAAATTATTGTAAGCACTTCACTGGAATGTATTAAAACGTATTAGTATTACTCATTGCAGGTTTTGATAAAACTAGGGAAGCAGAAAATGGCAAGACTGGTGACCATACCACTGTTGCAGGTCTCGATAAGAATAGGGAAGCAGAAAATGGCAAGACTGGTGCTTACTCTGGCCGCGGCTTACATAAGACGCGAAAGGAACCAATTATACGAGTAAAAACTCTCAGGCCAGGATAAGCCGCAGCTTGAGAAAGCCGTGAACGTAGATTCTGTACCATTTATACGGAGTGTTCGCGTCTTATGTAAGCCGTGGCCAGAGTAAGCCAAGGCCCTAATATTCTCTTAGTTTGTTATCACTTGACATACACTTTTTACACTGCTGAAAAAAGAATCAATCGTGTGGTGGCGCGTGTGACTGTAAATCTCTCTGCCATTTTTCAATCTCCTTCAATGTGTGTTTGTACCTCGGATTTTTTATCAGAAGCAAGTAATAATCCCTATTTTTCATTTTAAGCAAATTTATAGTGATATCAGTAGTTAGTTGGAACTCGCTCGCTGAAAAAAGGTGGATTTGTCTATTAGTTTTGCTCTTGCCCTATCAATAAGAGACTGTGGGATTGCCGATACAACCTGCATGTGAGTTAAGAAATTGCAGTTTAAATCGTATTTTCGAACGAACTCTGCGTGAGAGAGGAACTTCCCATCCGCTCTCAGAAGATCTTGAATAAGAGTAAAATTCCTATTAAAACCAGCTCCCATAGAAAATTGTTCGACCATTTATGCGAATTTGCTTGTCATTGAATATAGCCAATTCCTGGTCACTGTCTTGGGGATTGTAAGAGGATATAAGTTCAGCGAAATAATTTAACAATAACTTGTAAAAGTTTGAGAAATGTGCCTCCTCAAGAAATATTTGGTCATAATAGGCTAGTTTCGAATTGTGGGAGAACAAAACAACAAAGTCGAGGTTCAGGGGAATAATTTGCATTTTCGTTTGTTTTTGACAAAAGAAAATGCAAATTATTTCCCTGAACCTCGACTTGGTTCTTTTATTCTCCCACAATTCGAAACTCGCCTATTACGACGCAACAAAAATTTTAACCCACCGTACTTATCAAATAAATGTTCTGGAATTACCTTCCAGGACTCACTTCTTTGGTCCTTTATTAAGAATCTCGAGATACAAGCTAGTTTTAGCGATTTAAGCCCGTTTCAAACGTCGAACTTTTCATGTGCAGAATCTAATGCAAATGAGCAAAAACAATAGATTTTTCTCATTTGCATTAGATTCAGCACTTGAGAAGTTCGACGTTTGAAACGGGCCTTACACTATTCCACGCTGGGTGTACCTAAGCCCCCTTGGTTACAGTCTAGAAACATAACTTTACGCTTGATTTTGTCCCTCCATAGTCTCCACGCTGGGTACACGTAAGAACCCATGGTTATAGTCTAGAAACAACTTTACGCTTGATTTTGTCCCTCCATAGTCTCCACGCTGGGTACACGTAAGAACCCATGGTTATAGTCTAGAAACAACTTTACGCTTGATTTTGTCCCTCCATAGTCTCCACGCTGGGTACACGTAAGAACCCATGGTTATAGTCTAGAAACAACTTTACGCTTGCTTTTGTCCCTCCGTAGTCTTCACGCTGGGTGCACGTAAGAACCCATGGTTATAGTCTAGAAACAACTTTACGCTTATTTTGTTCCTCCATAGTCTCCACGCTGGGTACACGTAAGAACCCATGGTTATAGTCTAGAAACAACTTTACGCTTGATTTTGTCCCTCCATAGTCTCCACGCTGGGTACACGTAAGAACCCATGGTTATAGTCTAGAAACAACTTTACGCTTGATTTTGTCCCTCCATA
Organism: Pachyseris speciosa; assembly: GCA_016490735.1. NCBI lineage: Eukaryota > Metazoa > Cnidaria > Anthozoa > Scleractinia > Pachyseridae > Pachyseris > Pachyseris speciosa. The sequence goes on from JAEMWC010001439.1 coordinate 102,918, forward strand.
GTCTCCACGCTGGGTACACGTAAGAACCCATGGTTATAGTCTAGAAACAACTTTACGCTTGCTTTTGTCCCTCCGTAGTCTTCACGCTGGGTGCACGTAAGAACCCATGGTTATAGTCTAGAAACAACTTTACGCTTGGTTTTGTCCCTCCATAGTCTCCACGCTGGGTACACGTAAGAACCCATGGTTATAGTCTAGAAACAACTTTACGCTTGATTTTGTCCCTCCGTAGTCTCCACGCTGGGTACACGTAAGAACCCATGGTTATAGTCTAGAAACAACTTTACGCTTGATTTTGTCCCTCCATAGTCTCCACGCTGGGTACACGTAAGAACCCATGGTTATAGTCTAGAAACAACTTTACGCTTGCTTTTGTCCCTCCGTAGTCTTCACGCTGGGTGCACGTAAGAACCCATGGTTATAGTCTAGAAACAACTTTACGCTTGGTTTTGTCCCTCCATAGTCTCCACGCTGGGTACACGTAAGAACCCATGGTTATAGTCTAGAAACAACTTTACGCTTGATTTTGTCCCTCCATAGTCTCCACGCTGGGTACACGTAAGAACCCATGGTTATAGTCTAGAAACAACTTTACGCTTGATTTTGTCCCTCCGTAGTCTTCACGCTGGGTGCACGTAAGAACCCATGGTTATAGTCTAGAAACAACTTTACGCTTGATTTTGTCCCTCCGTAGTCTTCACGCTGGGTGCACGTAAGACCCCTTGGTTATAGTCTAGAAACATAACTAATACTTTACGGTTTATTTTGTGCTTTTCCTTTTTTTGTTTTTTTCCAAATGAATTTAAATAACTCAGAGTCAGCAGCCTTAATATAATCTTTAAGAAGATTACATTAAGGCCGCTGACTCGGAAATATTAAAATTCATTTTGAAAAGAAAAAAAAGCTCCCATTTTGTTCAAAGCTACTACCCTGCTAGTGTTGTGGAACTAGAAATAAGTGCCCCTTTCAAGTTTCAGCGCTCGTTTCAAGCGAGAACTAATCTAAACCTATCAGATATATTATGCTTTGCTCTCCTTTCAAAAATTAACTTCATGTCTCTCTGTTAAATCTGAGACCAATTTGTGTTCTTACTTTGGATTGATTTGACCGAAGTTTGGCCTGAAGACAGAAAAATACCCTGCTATAGCCCCTTTCAGTTAGGGTGGTTTCCAATCAACCTCGTTCCCAGGGCTTTTCTCCGCCGATAGGAGGGCGGAGAAAAGTCCTGGGAACGAGGTTGGTTTCCAATGACCGAGTATGGAAAGTAATCCTCATTGCCCAGTTTCATACCGTGAGATACTGGGTCGAGTGCGGACTTTGGCGGACAAATTATAAAAAATCTTGACGTCCGCCACGAATTGGCACTGGAGTTGTGCCTCATTTTGTTTTTGAAACCATAAGCTCGTGATGAGGACACCTTTTCCTTCGCAACAGCGGACGCCATGTTTGTTTCTTTTTTTTAATTTGTCCGCGAAAGTCCGCACTCGACCCAGTATCTCACGGTGTGAAACCAGGTAATTTGCTTTGGTTTTGTTTTCCTTCTTTCTGTGATTGGCTGGAAAAACACGCGCCACTTTTGATGATGGGTACTGAGTCATTAGAGTCAGCGGTGGATTAAAGATTGGTAAGACAATGGGGCGGGCCTAACAGTCTTGACGGGGCTCTAAACTAATTTTAACGTGTCCTCTTTCTCGTGTACACAACAAGCTGATATAATCAATGTTATTGTAAACTTTTCGACCGCAATTAGCTATCACTAATTAAATATTGGCTTTGGAACTTCGTTAAGCTGATAGCTACAATATTATTAATATTAGGGCTAAGTTTTTCGATTCAAAGCTCATTTAGGGACCGAGAACAAGGATCCTAGGACGAGTGTTCCATTTGTCGCTTGGCTAATCCGCTACAGCATTCAGAGTTCATTCATTCAGAGCACAGTAAGAAACTCTCACAAATTCCATGCATTTCATACCATGACTGCAAAATTATTATTATTATTTTTTTATTTGTTCAAAATTTTAAATCAGCATACAAACCAAAACGCATTAGGGCTTCCTTTTCAGCTTCCGGAACGTTGAAAGTAAAAGCACTTATTCACCGTGCGTGCTTACATTCCAGGGAATACATGACTGTGTTTCAGGACACAACTGGCTGTAACGTACAATAACATCCTCTGACGCCGATCATTGATGATGAGGTAATTTCCTGATTCAAACTATGATAACTGTTTCCTCAACAAGCCTGACATGAATTTTTTTTCTTTTTGTATCTCGTTTGTCAGATTACATTGTCCTCGAGTCACGTTTTCGGTTATCTGCTAGACTGGAAACCCTTTTCGCAGAATGCAAAGCTTCGAAGCTGAAAGTCCTTAGGGACACCCACGGAAAACATCTTAAACAAAACACCATAAACACTTTTTAGCAACAAATTTGCTCAAACGAAAACAAAAGGACTTGTTTGGGGCGATCTTTCGCCCAGGAAAGCATCGTTTTACTCTGACTCTGAAGTTTTTCAAGTGTTTTAGGCAGTTCGGACCTCAGATTCCATCGAAACAAACTGGCGAGTGTACCTGCGTATGTTATGTCAGTAGCTAGCAGTGGCCAACTGTCATTTAATGTTTACAGCTTAATGGGAGTCAAGCGATAGAAGAGCCTTGACTCTTTTACTACATAAAACCAGCACTGATCATACGAAAATATCGTTTTATTAGATCTTTGCGCACGGCATTTTCAGTCATGGTCGCAAAGAATGCACTTCATCACTTCATCAAGGTTCATCTTTTGACCCTAAGATAATAGTCGTCAACAGCACGTAAACTGGCCAGTACTGCCTTCATCCTACAAAACCAGAACAAAAATTCCGACTTAAAGCTGCTTCAAGATAAATAGTTAATGGGCACATAGCTAATCACAAAGTAAGCCGGAGACAAAACCGACGGTCATTTTTGCTTTGTTTGGGTTTTAAAAGAATTCAACACTAAGGTGAAATGGCAATATTGATATCCAAGCATTTAATCAAAATTAAAAAAAGAAGTGCGAAAGATAATGTTCCATCCTTTCAAAGGAGATAGTTTTTGTTTATGGTTAGTTTTGTTTTCACCATTCGATTCGGCTGCGTAGAATAATCTGATCTCATCGTTCGCAAACAATTCTCTATTTAAAGTTAAAGTTCATTTCCTGATTTCCATTCAAACCTTCGACGATTAGAGCTTCAAGGATGACTTCTGTTAAAACTTGTACGGGTTGTAAGAACGAAATAAGGGCAAGATATCTTCTGCGTGCAGTGGACAAGTACTGGCATAAAACATGTTTGAAGTGTTGTGAGTGTGGGATTGTTTTGGAGCAAATGGGAAGCTCGTGTTTTGTGAAGGGCACGTCCATATTATGCAGAAACGATTATATGAGGTAAAATCGGCCCTGTGTTGTTATAGTTTCTTCCTTCATTGTTAATATGAATCTGTATTTTGGGGACTCGGGAATATTGCTGTATTTTTGATGATTCTGTTGTCAGTGCGCTGGTATCACTTTCCCGCGAAACAAAGTCAAATGAAAGCAAACTTTCTACGTGGATTTCGCTCGTCAACTCAGATTTTACACCGCACAAAGATTTAAGTATGGATAATTATGGATAATATATGGTTAAAAACACTCACTTTCGTTTTTATTTCATTTGTTTAGAACTTTAAAAAGCGATGTTTTACACTTTTTGATTCACAGACCTTAAACGTGTGCGTTATTTTTCCGGTTTATAACATGGCAAATCTTCAGAAAATTGCTTGCCGACAAGAATATTACATGTAAGCTATATTCCAACACTTCATTAACCAGAACTTCCGCAAAAACAATGATTATCGAACAACAACAGAGAAGTAACCAAGAAAATTACCTTTAATGTACGATATGAAGTTGTTTTCTAGAGGAATTCCGAAGTTAATATTTTTTTTTATACAACGAAGGCTAGCTTATCAGCTGTCGTGAAGGTTACACGGGGCTCACGTGAAAGATGCCTTATTTAGCAGCAAAATACTTTTTATAAGAGCTCGGCTGAGATTCGATTTACACAAAATTTACACAAAATTTGTTCTTTCTTCCGGTCCACGGCGAATGCCCGTTCCATGCGCCCCCATGACTCTGGAAACAGCACCCATAAACTCCCGCCCAGGGTCCACCTGCAGCAGCTTTGGCCACTTGAGAGGCCCGCGCTTGTAAATTTTCTCAAATGCACGGGCAACTTCGTCAGAATTTTTTGAGGTCAGAGGCTCAGCTGCCTTGAAGCGGCTGGCCACGTCGACCACAGTCAGCGCGTGTCGTGCGGCATGAAGAGCAGGTCAGCTTGGTGCACCGCGTTAGGTGTTGGCACATCAAACTCCGGCCGAGGAATGCGCCGCGGCGCGGGAAGAAAGATCTGCCAATGAGCCTGCTTCTGCAACCACTGTTTCGCAACATTGTCTGAAACCTTTGCGGCTTGGGCCAGTTTTTTTCACTGCAGCCAACCCTTTCCAATAACCTTTTGGGCTGTAGTTTTTTTTCAAAGGCGCTTCTGTAAGGCAGGGGTTTGCATGTTGAATATATAAAACAGTGGGAAAGATGGCGAACGCACACGAATGTTGCGGCGAAAGAATGAAGGAGGTTTTTGTCAGTTTTGAGCTTGTGTGCCGGCGCTGCGGAAAAGTTGAGGAGCTCGCCGCTCCAACAAAACCCAAAGAAGAGTTGGGGTGGGCAGTCAACCCCGTTTCATACACCAATCTCCGCAAAGTTCTCCGAAAACACGGAATATTTGACGCCGTCAACGCCAGGCAAGAATAGTTTAATAATAATAATAATAATAATAATAATAATAATAATAATTTAGAACTTATATAGCGCATTTTCCATGTGTATATGATCAAATGCGCTTTACAAACAGGTGAAATTGGAATTTGAAAATGTTGGTTTTTGTGGACAGGGGAAAACCGGATAACCCGGAGAAAAACCTCTCGGAGCAGAGAGGAGAACCAACAACAAACTCAACCCACATATGACGTCGAGTCCGGTAATTGAACCCGGGCCACATTGGCTGCTCCCCACGACCCTTCGCGATGGAAGTTTTTGGGAAACCTCATCCACGATTTCAGAGAGTACGTTTTCCCAAGATCGGTAAACTACGTTTGCTTTCTGTTCGATTTCTTTCAAGCGGTTCCAGAAAAAATCTGGCCGCACAAAGAAGAAATTCTTGCGAACCTCTTCCCCGTCGTCGCAAAAGTGCAACCAGCAACGCGACGCCGGGCGAAAGAAAGATTCGACGGCTGGTGGTGGGTCGCGAATAGCGTCTAGGACTCCGCGGCGAAACATTTGGCGTATATTGCCTGGATTTTTCCAGGGATCTCCATGCAGTGGTCACTGATAAAGTCGTCAATTAATTTGACCTTCTCAAGAAATTCCTCTTTCACAAACGCTTCCCCCCCCCCCCGCCCCCCTTAGATGAAAGCGGATTGCGTCCAGAAATTTTTTGTACTCAACCCGGGCGAAGTTGGCCCTCTCCGCTTTTTTGTCGTATTTTTTGAAGCTTGCCACATCTTTGACGACAAGCCCGAAAGTTGTCAAAGTGGCAAATACATACGGATTCAAGGTAATGCCCCCCGCAACCGCAGACGTGATGATGGCCTTGCCTGCCACGACATTGCAAATCAAATTTTTTCTTTGAAAAGAGCGAAAAAGCTTGTCGTAGCCCCAATGTTTTTTGGGATAGAAAGCGTAAAGCTTTTTCAACATCTTGACGGTGTCCTGTGGAAGGGAGGGGTCGATGTGGTTGAAGTGGAACACACAGAGCTTGGGTTCAGGTGTGAGAGACAACTTGAAGGGGTTTCCATTCGGATGTGAATATTTCATTTGAAAGCTTTGAAGCTCTTGCCGATGGGTCCAACATTGCGAACAACGCAGAGACGGCTCCAGTCAACGGTTCTTTCTCGCTGATCAAGACTTTGACGGTCCGATCCGCAGGAGAGAAACCTTAGGAGGCGAACGGACTCCACAAGGTTATGTTCGTCAAAACGCTGTTGGAGTATTCCGACGACTATTCGAGGAGCGTGGCAAAGGATGAGTTTTGGTATCTCGACACCGACAACAAAACTGTGACGAGCCCTGCCACGCCCGCCACCAACAAGGGCATCGAAGCGCGAGACAAACTTTCGAGGGGGGCTAGAACGGTAAAAACTGTGATTCCTCTCAGAAACACAGCCTGCCAAAGGCTGTTGCTACGTGAACGGCTGTGACCCTGCGGGTCAAACCCGAACAAATCGGTCACGGTGACTCCCTCCTTTTGACGGACATCCAGATACAACGTATGCGGAAAGCCGCCAGCGAGAAGCGCGGCGCAGATCTCAAGATTTCCCAGACACAGATCAGAAGATGGCAGAGAGTGGTAGGAATCTTTTTTCGACGGTGTTCAGTTTGGCGCGGCCGTTGCTTGTGCCGGCGGCCAAATCCGCCACCAAAGCTTTGGCGACTGCGGGGCTGAGTTTCGCCGCGGACAAAGCTTTGAAGAAGATTTTCGGTAAGGGTTACGACCCGCAGGAAGTGGAGACTTACCGACTCTCACACAAATGTTGTCGCCAGACCAGAGAAAGGGGATTGAAAAGTACTTGGTTGTGAAGGGGATGGTTCATGGCGGAGGAACCGCGCAGTATGGCGGGTTTCTTGGAATGTTGGCTTCCATCGGGGTTCCCCTTGCTTTGTCCCTCGTGAAAAGTATGTTGGGTAAAGAAATGCAAGTGGGGCCCGCCCGCTCGAGACGCTCGTTGCCACGACTTCCACCGCCACCTTCCCACCTTCCCAGTGGGGAGATGGAATGCAAATTAATCCTCCGTGGTTTCGCCCGCCGCCTGTTTGGGGAACTTGGCGAGATTGGGACAAAAAAATAATAAAATTTCGGGATGTCTCGCTCTCGAACATTGATCTGACCAATTGATGTGAATATCTCGGCATCCCGATCCGAGGGATTTTCTCCCGAGACGAAGCGAAACCTCTGCACCATTCCCCTTGCATTTTGAACTTGGATGACTTTGGCAGTTTGGGAAAACACTGGGTCGCTTGCTGACGTGGGAAAGATGTGGAGTATTTCGACTCTTTTTGGCAGCACCCACCTATGGAATGGGAAAAAGAGATAATGAAAGCGGGGAACAAAACCTTTCTGCGCAACGAAGATCAAATCTAAGCGCTCGACAGCGTGCGTTGTGGGTACTATTGTCTGTTGTTTTTGAACGAGCGCAACAGGGGGACAAGTTATCCGGATATTCTCCGAAAGTTTTCCACAAATGGGCGAGAAAACGCGAAATCTATTGCGTAAGAGACAACCGAAAGACCCCGAATGTCCCTGGGTCGGAGAAAGAAGTTACAACGAAAAATGGGCGGAGAATGTTGAAAGCGAAATGTGCGGTCTGCGGGATAACCAAAACGCGTTTCTTGCCGAAGTCGGGAAACTAGCGGGGCCCACTCTTGCAGAGGGCTCTGGAATTGGCACAGACATTGCTCGGGAACTGCGATGGATATGTTCATGGAACATGGGGTCCCATTTCTCGCAAAGAAGGGGGTGGAAATGGGTCGGCACTATGCGTCGGAGGCAATGAGGAATCCCGAGCTTCAGAGGCGGGCGATTGATTGGGACGGAGAAAGGCAAGCCTGTTCTTCGAAAGGTTGGGAGTGAAGCGTTGAACCAACTTTCCACGAAAGTCCGGCCCAACATTTGGTTACAAGACCGACAGACTTGATCTCGACGGGCGCGGACCTCCTATAGACCTTTTTCATAATGGCGGACGATTTTAATTATTCTTTTGTATATGTGTTAATTAGCACTACTAACCTCACTTTAATGAAAAAATTCTATTGAATTTTTCACATGCTGACGAGGCTAGTAGGCCTCATTATCATGAGAATAAAAGAATAATTTGTCGGGCGCCATTATGAAAAGGGTCTATTCCCTTTCCGTTTGTGGATTTCAAGAAATTGTGGAGTGTTGTGTCCAGTCCAACCCTTTTCAAAGGCCTAGTTGTTTCTGAGAAAGAGAGGCGCGCTTTGGTGGCAGAATACAAGCGGCAGTACAAGGAGTACAAAGACAAGGGCGGCACGCGGAGCTATGGGTCTTGGATCAAGTGGAAGGGATATGGAAAGGGAGTTGTTGGGTCGGGGTTGGGAGACTTTATCGATCCCCGGTTTACTCGTTATGGGGTCTTGGTTCTAAAGTTTGCAACAGACCCGAAGTTTCTGAAAGCTTTCTCCAAAGCCGTGCCGAACCACCATGGTTTCCTGGATGTTCTCCAGAAGACAGCGCGAAACTACTAGGGTTCGGGTGTCGACGTCCACGCGATGATTGGGAAACTTCCGAAACCAAAGAAAGGTTGGACTCTTCCGGGGCACAACTACACCGGCCCGTACAACCCCCTCGAACGACAACTGGACTACAATCCGGAGACGGGGGAGACTGGGGAAAACTTTCAAAACCCAACGGGCGCAACGGATTCAATTGCGATGCAACACGACGTGGATTACAGCAGTTGTAGGCATTGGGCAAAAAAATATGGTTCGAACGAGAAAAAGTGCAAGCATGCAGCCGACAGAAAAATGGTGAAAGCACTCGATGCGGCTTCATGGAAAGAGAGACAATGGGGGCATGCTTTGGCACACAATGCTATTAACACAAAAGAGAAGTTGGGACTCGGGGTCAAACGTAGCCAGAAATCCAAGACAGTCAGCGGACTGAACGGCGGGCGCATAAATTTTGATATTCAACATGGCAGGCGGACAAATGAAGGCTATTATTGTTGTTTACATGCTATTAGCTTCGCAAATTTTAATGATTATTGATCGAAATGTATCCACAAAATCAATTAATCAAGTTTGAATTGATTTAATTGGTGTTACATCAGACTTGGGATATGTGAATATTTTCCTGTACTTCCTTCGATAATTTTCGAAATTCGGCCCGTTCATCATATATCAAGTACCTTAGTTGTTATCGGGAATACAACTGAGTGGTCAGTTGACCACTGAAAACACGTTAAAACAATATGGCGACCGTAGTGGAATGAAAGCAAACCTCTCGAAGATGCATTTTTCCTCCGTAATGGCTTCATCTCGGCTCGTCTCGCATTTCTGGAAAATGCCACTATTTACATGAAAGGCGCACCATGTTAAGGAAATTAGAGCCAAGAATATTATTTCTACGAGCTTCGTATCTTATCTTTTGAATAAGATCGTGGGAACTTAATTTGGTGCAGTTATTTCCTCGAAGCGGACTAAGGAAACCATGAAGGTAAGACCTATTTAAAGGAATATTGAGAGAAAAGTGTGGCTACTTTATGAGATTATTTCGATCAAAAACGCACCGTTTAGAACTATTTTTTATCATATTTTACTCGCTTAAAACATGGTTCAAACTTGACTCTCTCTACTAAAATCATGTGGAATACTGAGTTTTGTGTAGCCTCCTTCGCAGACGTCTTTGGGCTCGTCACGCGTTCCTTGACCACGAACGTCTGCTGAACTGAACTGCCACTCCGTTCGTCGGAGGTTAGCCTTTGTTTTGAAGAAACCAATAACGAGCTACGTAAGAATGGAAATCGACACCCGATTCACGTGCATCGTCTGTGAAAATAATCCAGGGGTCGAAGTCCTACTTTCCATAAATTGGAAAACGAACTATGACGAACGGAAGTGGTAGTTCAGTTCAGCAGACGTTCGTGGGCAAGGAACGCGTGACGAGCCCAAAGACGTCTACGAAGGAGGCTATGTTTTGTGCGGCTACGCCACAAAATGCAAAACAATATTATTTTCCCCTCATTTCCTTTATATTTCGCCGCCATGGATTTCTGGCTATGAATCTCGTACCAAACGATAATAGTTTCCAAACGTCTGATGGCGTTTGACAATTGCCATGGGATTTATTTTCTCATAGCTTCTTAGATAAGTCTGTCGTCAAACAGTCTCGAAAAAAACTTTCCATGTCCCCATTCAACGATGTGAGAATGGTTTCCATTTTTGGTGCAAATAGGTTGTTTTTTGTGATCGTTGGGCACAAAAGGTGAAGATCGGAAATAGTTGCGTCGAACGTTTTGATCAAATCACCAACTATTTCTTCCGCTTTGGCCTGCGAAATCTGGGTTGCCATTGAATGTGTGGCTCCTTTTCTTCAAATGGGTGTACCTTGTGCAAACATTTCTTTCACGACACGATCCATTTCTTGTTTCACCTCGCAAACGATTGGGTGTATAAGTTTGACTTGCACGAAATGGAAAAGGATTACCAACAAAGCAATCATTTCTTAAGAAAAAATGTTTGTTCAAATGCCCGGCAGTACAATCAATCACAATCAAGACAGCCTTTGTCTTCGTGTTCGGGTAAAGAAGCGGGGTATTTTGCTACTTCCAGCTTGTCCGCTTCGAATTCCAAAGCGTCCCAATCTGGTTCGTTTTAATCCTCTTTCCTCCGTGTTGTCGAATGCGTAATTAACATGGGAATTAAACATCTCGTAAAAGGCGGGCATTGCGCGCTTGACGACCCAATCAGGGGAGGTGTTTCCGATTGGGAGGGTGTCTTCGAGCTCTTCCATAAAAACGAGCAATGCCTCTTGCATTTGCGGAGGAAAAGAGTTCCACAGCTGTTATGCTCTGGTGTCGTCCATATTTCTTAGGATGGTATTTGTTCAATAGGGTGTATCACAACACCTCCTGCATCCACTCGTCCCAGACCTGGGCGGGGAGGTCTTCTTTTCTCACATCTACAAAAGAAGGGGCATCGGTTCGCAAGCAGGTGTCGTCCTCGTCGCACCCTGTGCATTTCATACAACGAGGAAAATCCAAATCGTCCTCTGGGGGTAAAAAGCCATACTCTCGAAGTGAGGGGCGTGGGCAAAGAAAGTTCTCTTTCTCAACCGCACCCCACGACCAAACAGCGGGGGTCAACCATATTCCTCCAGAATAAATGGGTACAAATCTTGTTTTCCAACAAACCCCACCCTTCCCCTTTGCGCAACCGTCGTTTTTGCAAATGTGAATGGGTTCAGCCTCCTGCCCCTCCTCTTGGGGATACACCCGCATTATTTTTTCCCAATTCCATGGCCGGGGGACCCTGGGATAGGAAAACGTTGTCTGCGGGGTTCCGAAACTGGCGGCCTCTTTCTGCGAGGTGGGGGGACTGGTGGCCTCATTCTGCGGGGTATAGGCAACTCCATACCCTCTTGCATCACGACAGAGCTGCCAAAGATGTATTCCTGCATGTGTGCTGCTGCCATCTTTATGATTAACCCCTATAACCCCTTTGTTTAAAAGGCTGTATACTTAGCGCAAATTTTTGACGGCGTGGTTGAACCGGTTTAAACCGGTTTGAACCAGTTGCCTGGCGGCTGCCCCTACTCCCACTCTTACGTAAATATGTTACACACACGTGAAAAATGGCGGTCTCTGGCGATTGCGCGACGAGGGCGAAGCCCGAGGAGCGCTGCTCCAGAACCGCCATTTTTCACGTGTGTTTTGAAGTGGGAAAACAACCAATACTGTCCGCGACCAATTATTTTAGATCGCAGCGGCGCGCACTGGTAGTTTTGCCGAATCATGTGGGCAAAACAGCGAGAACATCTTTGCTTTGAAGTAAGTTATCGACTGCTAAATGCTGTTCTGGTTTCAAATCTAACGGACAGTTCAGATGTTTGGAGAAATTTACCCTTCTTCACACCAAAATCTGCGATTTTCCCTACCCTAGTGTAAACACAATTAAAAGACAAAAAAGAAGGGCTTTTGTTGATGGTCTTATGTTATCGCCTCATGATGAAGAACTAACACTCTTCGAAAAAACATATTCAATTCAAGACTAGATTGCACAAACCATACCCTATTTCAGACCAAAATGGTCAAAATCGATACCCTATTTCAGACCAGAACGGCTACAAAAACCATACCCTTTGAGGTTGCACATACCAAAATAGCCCGTATAAAGGAGTAACCCCCTCTCCCCGGGGAGGGGGTTGCGTGTCACGTGCCTTTGACGTGAGCCTAATATAAATAACTAAAGGTTAGTTGCATTGCTATGAAACCTTACGAGTTCCGCTGGGTGATCACGACACGGAAAATTCATTAACGCTCAAAAGCTTCGCTGCGAAAAGATTGAGAAGTTACTTTTGATGTCTTGATGGTAAATCCCGCCTGAAAAAGTCAACTGCTCTGTTAAATCGGTGACTAAATCGCGAAAGAACTTTCAACATATTGACATACAGAGGATAGGTGAAAGGTAATGTGGAATTTACACTTTCGGTGGATCTTAAGTAATGGATCATTGCACGATATAAGGCACGCTTGTAGTTTCAAAATCATTCCCTCCTAATCACTTGCGTTGGTTTGGTTTGGTTTGGTAATAGCACCTACAAAATGTATTATTTCTTGCTGATTTTAGCTCATAACTTCACATTATTTTCAACACAGTAAGATATTAAGATGGCGCCACAATAATTGCCGCTTGCATATTTTACCCTGTATTTTTTTGTTCCAGGTCTAGTGCCACTTTGTGAGTAAATTTGTAAGATGAGTCGGCAGCAAGGTTAGTATCGGGAATTTTCTATTGATGTAAGGTGTTATTTCATATCATTATCGCGTGTCTTGTGTGCGGATTCAACAGGCCTAGCTAGAGCCTATTTCACAATTCGTACAACTTGTCTCGCTCCACTGCGTCGAAAAAAAAATACCTGTAGAAGGTGAGGGTTAGGGTTATTATAGGCCTGGAGGTGGGGGGGGGGGTGGGGGGACTCCCTTATATGGGCTATGCAAGTATGTTTTTGCAACGCGGGGCTTGAGGCCAAAACCCGAGGAGGCACTCTAGGAGTCCCTGCGTAAATAGGAATTTCAAAAATGTAAGAAATGTGTTTTTAGTATGGGAAGCGTTCCCGATTTGATGAAACTAGGCGCGCAAGGTTGTGCCGGGTAACATTCTTGCTTTCACATCAAAATGGCTGCTAGCAGCCGAGTATGCCGTTCTCAGAAGGAAAAGACAGCTTTTTAAAACTGTAAATCAAAATAACAAGATTCACTGAACACTCGACAGCTTAAACAATGGAAATCGATTAGTTCATAGCGAAGAAATCCCTCTTCGAGGGCAAATGGTGGCGAAGAGACATGTGTTTTCACTGCGAATCATCACAAGAATAATAGACCTTTTCCGAAATGTTTGAGCGCTTCTGGAAGTCTATCTTTCAAAAAGGTACAAGTTTGAATGTGAATTTATACCGTACTTTATATTTAATTTACCGATTTTTTTGTATTCCAAGCAACTTGTAGCGAAATTTGCGAAAAACATGCTCAGTTCCATTCAAGTAAATTGTCCTCGTATTCGCTTCGTCTTCGCGAAGATTAACTCAACTGACAAAAATTACATTCAACCCGTTTACTTTTCAGGCATAAACTCAGGGTCATCTAAATATTTTTTTATTCAGGAACGGCTTATTCTCTGTTTTTCTGTGTGTCTCAATTCAGGGAATTTCGTATTACTTGATCTGTACGTAAACAAACCCGGTGAGGCGAAATCCGCGCAAACAAGACAAAACAGCCATCTAAATCTCAATTGTTGAACAATGACACTAAATCAAATATTGTTTCTGCCATTGATGTACTGGAGAAATATGCTTCTTCCACATGAAATCAGTTACAGAACTGCTTTATTTCACTAACAACAATACAGAAATGAGCAACAATGTCTTCAGTATTTTAATATTTACAACCACACAACTACTCAAAAATTAAAATACGGGGGCAGCTTTAGTAAAAACTATTTCTAGTTTAAGGTGCTCTGGTCTGAAATAGGGCATTGATTTTTGACCATTTTGGTCTGAAATAAGGTATGGTTTGTGCACTGTAGTCTTGAAGTTAATGTGGTTTTTAGGAAAAAAAAAAGGTACTTTTTCATCATTAGGCGATAAGACCATCAACCATTGCATAATTATTGTAAACTGCACTAGCAGTCTGGTCAAGTTCCCCGGCCAGTGTTGTAAACCGCCATGAGACTAAGTGATATGAGCAGTATATAAATACCTTACCAATACCATTACAATTACCATTACCATCACCATTACCATTATCATTGCCACCACCATTACCATTGACATTGCCATTACCATTACCATTGCCACCACCATTACCATTGCCATTGCCATTACCATTGCCATTACCATTGCCATTACCATTACCATCACCATTGCCAGTGCCATTACCATTGCCATTCCCATTGCCATTACCATTACCATTGCCATTGCCATTACCATTGCCACCACCATTGCCATTCCATTACTGTTACCATTGCCATTACCATTGCCATTGCCATTACCATTGCCATTGCCATTACCATTGCCATTGCCATTGCAATTACCACCACCATTACCATTCCCATTGCCATTACCATTGCCATTGTCATTGTCATTGCCATTGCCATTGCCATTGTCATTGCCATTGCCATTACCATTACCGTTGCCATTACCATTACCATTACCATTGCCATCAGCATTGTCATTGCTATTACCATTGCCATTGCCATTACCATTGCCATTGCCATTACCATTACCATTGCCATTACCATTGCCATTACCATTACCATCAACCAAAGACCTTCTCAAATTATGTCTAAAGCAACAGTGCAGATGAAATAGGTCTGAATTAGGGTATCGAATTTTTTGTCAGGTCTGAAATAGGGTAGGGAAAATCGCAGATTTTGGTCTGAAATAGGGTAAGGGATTCAGGAAGCGGACCGCACACCCCCACCCAATTTTTCTAGGAGTATCCCCACCCGGGATCATAGGTCCCTTAAATTTTCACTAGCCACTCGTAGCCCCGGATTAGTAATGCAATAGAGTCCTGTTGGCTTCAGGTTTTGCGTCCCTGGCTGACCTGTAAAGCAGAGCCTGATGTTCCGAACTGGCGTTTCATTTGCCCCTTATTGATGCCGTCGCTCAAACTCATTCTCTGTTTGCTCGTTCCAGTTTGACACCCTTTTTTACTATTTGCATTAATAGCAGCTTTTAGTTCTTTTACTTTGTTACATTTTTGTAAGCTCTCTGACCACTGGAGCTTGACCTTTGTCAGGGACCTCGTGTCCTATTGTTGTACCTCCTTGGATGTATTTTCTTTAAACGCTTATAAATAAAAATAAATACAACCACAGCTTGCGCACTAAAGACGCGCAGGGCATACACATGAAATGTGTGCCCGCTTCGTCGACTTTCATATCCCTGTTTGATGTACCGGTACTTAACTTCTTTATCCATATTTCATTCTACTGTCTGTTATAGAAACGAAACGATTCTTCTCTATGGTGTTACGATGGTTACGTAGTTGTTTTAAGTTCTTCTTTGCTAAACGACATACGTCGACTGTAGGCTTAAAAACTAATGGAAAAAAAAAACAGAAAAACGTGATTGTGTATGTTAGGATCCCAAACTTTTTTCTGTTTATGTTCGTGTTAGTGCTTCTTAGCCGAGCTGACTGACTGGTGTAGGGCCACTTATAAAGCGAACCGGTGAAGTTTTAGTCTCGTGATAACAGCGAATGTATCTTTAACTGGTGTAGATGATGGAGGGTTACAGTGCCTGATTTCTTAAATTGTTGGCTCCCTGTTACCCCAGCAAATGCAAATCTAAGTCGCTAGTTCCTGACCAATATTTAATATTTATGCCTAAGAGAAGAGGAGAGCTCTAAGAGCAGATAGTACTCATCAAGAGAGCTTATGCCGTTTACATTATTATATATCACGGTCAAAGCTAAGACACAACAACAACAACAACAGCAAAAACAGAAACTAAAACAATAAAATAAAAAATATAATAAGATAAATAATTAAATAAATAAGTACATAGATTCAATCACGATTAGATTGGGAGATAAAAGACTGAACAGCATAAAACAAGTTTACATTTATTTGAAAGTTAATACCTGGAACTCCATTAAGAAGCCATTCAATTTTTTTCTTATTAGATGCAGAGAGCCAATTATCCCCCAACAAGTGTGCAGCGGAGGCAAAAAGTATTACGCGCAGAGCAGCAAAACTCGGGCAAAACAAGAAATTATGTTTGGCATCTTCGACAGGTGCATCGCACAAAGCACAAGCAGATGAAACAGAACAATTCCTCTTAAAAAGATCATAATTTAAAGCGCTAAAATTAAGCCTTAAGCGAGTATGAAAAATTGACGCGGCACGATCCCCTGTAAAAAATAAATAATTGCAAGTTGGAAATTTCATAAACTTCGAAGCATTATTCTTGAAAATGCTAAGAGAAGAAGACAGGCGAACCTCGGAGGGGAGACTATTCCACAATTGTGTTGTTGAAAAAAGAAAGGATTTTTTATGCCTTTCAGTTCGAACATATATAGGGTAAACAAAGATCATTTCCTGAGCGAAGACTATAGCATGACCTGATTCGAGGCATCAAATTATTTAAAGTAAAAGGCACAACGTAACCCCATAGAATGGTTCTGAATCGCGAATTAACCCTTTAAGTGCCAATCGTACGAATTCGTACGATAGACAGGGCTACCACTTTCAAGCTTTGCCACATTCTCAAATTTAGAAAGCTGGTTATGATGGCCTGTTTCTAGTGTCAACCAGTAACTGTTTTAGGCC
The DNA here is from genome assembly GCA_016490735.1 of Pachyseris speciosa. NCBI lineage: Eukaryota > Metazoa > Cnidaria > Anthozoa > Scleractinia > Pachyseridae > Pachyseris > Pachyseris speciosa. Next base: position 119,540 of record JAEMWC010001439.1, read on the forward strand.
TGAAGGGCAAATTAACTAAGGATAACCTTTGATTACCCTTCCATATCGTTGTTCCTTTTCAAGCAAAACCACAAATGCCCATTTTATGCACCATTGAGCAAAGCGAAAATCACACATCTTTGCTTTAACCTCTTTAATTTAAAATCTCCTTTTGGAAGCAAAATTTCCTAATGACAGAAAACTTTCATCTCTCTCTCGACTGAGCATTTACCTTCAATTCTGCCTCTCGCGCCTACAGTGAGTCAAACATCAGCTATTTCATTCGAACCACTTTTGAAAGCCTCTGCATTCCTCTTTGGCGCTCGAATTGCATTCTGGGAACTGATGCCACAGCGAAATGGAAGTCCTGACATCAACAATTTCTAGAGCCACTCGGACCTACTAGCGAAATATTGTAAAAGTCAGGTTCTTTGCAAGTCAAATCTCGCCAAAATTGCCTTGCTGGGTCCAAGAATCCACCG
>JAEMWC010001439.1:127500-161859 GCA_016490735.1 Pachyseris speciosa
CTTTCATAAATTATGCGTACATATGCACGTGAATAAGGCGAAATTTCAAAGAAACAATTCTCTAGGGTAACATCACATGACCTACATTGGGAAAACAAAATCTACAAGCTAAAAAGGTCTATTGATTGACTGATTCATTGATTGACTAACTGACTGACTGACTGACTGACTGATTGATTGATTGATTGCTTGATTGATTGATTCATTGATTGATTGATCTTTGACTGCACTGGTACAGGGTCCAATCTGAGAGTTTCAAGAAGTACAATCAGGAATTTGTGAAAACCTGGCGACTCAAGAACACTGACAGTGTGGTTATGGGCCCGGCAGCCGCCATGTATGTGGGATACGAAGATGCTCTAAGCCGTCAAGATCCTAAGTACCTAGCTATTGCCATGTTGCCTTGCACCATGCTTTGGCCCTGGATTGCCGGTGAGCTGATTGATTCAGTTGACAAGGAAAATCCTTATTACGATTGGTTTGACGATAACAAGCCAGACAACAGCAAGAGCCGGCTGGAGAAGTTTGTGGATTATTTTTTCACGCCCGAAGAGAAAGAGAGGTCGCTCGTCATTTTCCACGAGGGACTGATTAACGAGTTGAATTTTTTCCGCGATGCATGTGACGAAACTCTGTTTTATTACTCTTATTTCAGTGTGTGATTTCCATACGTTTGATTCTCGGCGTTGAAGTACTTTTAAACTAGTAGTAGTTACTAAAAAAGCTGTCCTCGTAAATAAAGTAGTCTGATTCAAAAATAATTATCATAGATAGCTATGAATCGTAGTCGTGTAATTTCGCAAACAAGTGCAACAAAATTCACTTAATTTCAAAAGAAAAAAACATTTAAGGTGGCTGGTACTAGGTAAACTTTGAGAGAAAAGAACACAAAGGCAAACCGAGGCCACAAGAAAACTTTTGCAAGATTAAATTATACATTTAGTTGTTGACCAAAAATAAGTATTATTACGTCATCAGCTGTTACCATGGCAACGGTACTTGAGGGTTATTCAGAGCTGCATTTCAACTTCTGGCACTTATAATTTGAAAACTAACTAGGTGACCCCCTATTTTTTTCACGTGATTACTTTTGCCATTTGAAAAGGAAACTGCAAAATGTTTTTAAAGAATTCCTATCAAGCGGATGTTTTATAAACGCGAGAAAAGGCAATTTATGAGTAGTGTAAAATTTCTCTGATAGAATTTTCTTGAATTTTGTGTGGCGTTTCCTCTTTACAAGACAAAAATATTATTTTTCTTGCAAAAACCTTCGTGAGTTGAGCAATTTCCACGCGCGTTCTCGCGCATTTCAAAATCTGGATTCTAAAAGATCAACATTTGCTCATGCGCTTTGTTGACTGCCGAAACCATGACGCGTACAAGCGCGGGCACCAACTGTAGTTTTGTTTGCAGTCCACGCGCCGAGTTGATTTCAGTACGGTCAATTTTAATAGTCCACGTCAAGAGCCCATGCCACGTACAGTTGTTGTTTTTGCTGTTTGGCCAAACGTTTGGGCTCACTTAAAAGAATTTCTCCACAACTTGTGGCATGACTAAGCATGTTAATGTTAAATAACACGAAGCGAAAGCGTGGAATTGACTAAATTGCTCGCAGAACACACATGCCAACTGCATGCAATTCAGCTGACATGAGTGCAGATGTGATTGGCGACAAACAACAGGAGGTGGTGAGGCATAGAAATAATAGAATGTTGAGATGTATTACCTGTTAGTAAAGTTGAAGTGCTATCCCACTAGACCTTTTAACAGTTGTCGGTGAAAGCGAGGCTGGGGGTGACCTCGTTTTGATACAAACCTACATACTTTTCTTATGTAAATCATGTTTTTCTTATGCTAACTAGTGTTTAATCAGCATAATTTCCAACAGAAAAGCAGGTAGGTTTGTATCAAAACAAGGTCACCCCTAGCCTTCCATTCAATCAAAGGCCAGGGCACTGAGCAAAGAACTGTTTTCCGGCTCCTTATCCTCCCGGTTCCCGACACGATCCATCGCAGTAGAAGTGGAAATTTTCTCTTTGGAACTTAATGCATTATCAATCTCCGGAAACAATTTTTCCTATGTAAATTGAATTAACTTAAGTCGACCGAGTACATACGGCGTAAGATAAACGCGAATTTCTTTTCAAACAGGACAAACGTGGCCTTGCTCGAAGATAGCCTCGCGCCGCCATATTTGTTTTTGTTTTCCCCGTTCTTCAAATCTCGCGCGTATAAAGTGTGGCGCGCGCGCTACTGGCCAGACGCTCCACCTGAGGGAAACTGATACTAGCCACCTTAACAGATTTTACTCTCGACGCTAGTTTTGCATGTTATTTTTTGTTTCGGGGGTAAAGGTTATCTTAAATTTTACATTTGTTGACTTATATTGTTGTTAACACAAAAACAATATATTCAGTGGAATAACTATTTGCAGATCTTGTCGAGCGGTGAGAGTAAAAGAAGGAATGAGTTTGCGGAATGGCATGTGGCATGACCTGCGAAATGGCAGAAATGGCCCGAAGAAATTAATTCAACTGAAAGAGTTAATTATGCTACAGCCTAACACATTGAATAATAGCGGCGGATCTCGGTCACAACTACTCTTCACCGGGCTTGTTTCGTTAACTCTTCCCATTTTTTACAAAGCTACTACCCCGTTAGTGTCGTGGAACCATAAACAAGTGCCCCTGGAAACGGATTGCAATTTGGCAAAAAGTGGGTCACTTTTTTCCAAGTTTCAGCCCTCGTGTCTAGTAAGAGGCAATCTAAACTGACTATGCTTTACTCTCCTTTCAAGAATTACTGAACGTCTTGTCTTTCTGTTTGAGTTATAAGACCAATTTGTGTTCTCATTCCGGACTGATTTACCCCTAACTTTGCCCCTTTCAGTATGAGTGGTTCTCAGTGACCGAGTGTCGAAATTAATCCTCGCTTGCTTTGTTTTGTTTCACTTCGCTCTATGATTGGCTGGCAAAACCGCGCTACTTTCTTGATCAATGAGAAGCAAATGGATGGATTTTAGTGACGAATTTTTCAGTACTCAGTGGGCGGTGGATGAAAGATCGTCAAGAGCATGGGACAAGCCTAACAATGTTGACGGGGCTCTAAACAAATTTTAACGTTTCCTCTTTCTCACGTACACAACGAGATGACAAGATCAATGTTATTGCAAACTTTTCAACCCCAATACTGGCTTCGGGACTTCGTTCGGCTCATCGCTACAATATTCCTCAAGTCTATTAATATTAGGGTTTTTGTTTTCGACATTCTAATTTTTTCGATTCAAAGCTCATTTAGGGACCGTTATAGCTTGCGAGCAAGCTCTCTCGGGGGTGCGGGGTGGAACGAGGGAAAAATGGAGAGAGAGCTTGCAACCATCTCTCTGCGATTTGAATTCCGCCCCTAATGCTTCCTGTGGCTTCCGGCTGCCTGAGCTGTCAAAATTTGGCCAATCAGCGCAAACCGCAAATTTGTTTATTCCGTCGAACAAGAAAGGACACGAAGGGTGCTTACCATTTGTCAGAAAAAACCGGAAATTTCGGTTTGAAGTCAAATGGTAAGGTAATTTTCCGGAAAATCTTTTCGGAAATTGTGGACAACCTCCAGAGGTAGTCCTCTTTTTCCGTTCGGAACGGAATTTCGGAAAATTGCTTACCATTTGAGCGAATCGTTTTGTTTCTTGGTCCTTTTGCACCAGAACGAGCGAGTGCGCATGACGAAACGCCTTGCAGTAAATGGTAAGCGCCAATCTCATCCCATTGGTCGATAAATTCGCAAAATTGCTCAGCGTTATTCAACAGTCATTCCATCCAGATTCTTCTGACAAATGGTAAGCACCTGAAGGAACAACTTATGCACACGCAATGCAAAAGACGGGAATCGTCGCTGAAAAAAATAAATCCTCAGTTTCTGAAATAGTCTGCCTACGAAAAACCAGCAACGGTTTCAGCTTTATTGCGGCCACATTGAACGTGGTAAACCTTAAGTTTGCTGAGCCGGAGAATGAAGTTGATGTCCGCGGCTCGGATGTCGGACCAAGGATGAAGCGAACTTTACAAACCTCGGTAACTACGCCAGATAGAAGCCCCGATCAAAGAAAGACCACCAAGAAAAGATCGCAACAGACATCCCCATACTTTAGGCTTCGGCGACCTGGTCGTCCATAATGCTTTGAAGTGGGAAAACAACCAATACTGTCTGTGACCAATTACTTTAGATCGAAGCGGCGCGCATTGGTACTTTTGCCAAGTCATGTGGTCAAAACAACGAGAACATCTTTGCTTTGAAGTAAGTTATCGACTGCTAAACGCTCTTCTGGTTCAAATCTAACGGACAGTTCAGATGTTTGGAGAAATTTTGCAAGCTTCGCGAATACAAATGTTTCTCCTTTTCCGGACAAAAACCAATCAAACTCAAACCACGCAATCCACGCTCGATGAGAGACACGTCATCACTTGGTCAAATCCGCCAATCAGCATTTTGCGTCCACTTTTTGGACGCAGAAATTCAAATTTATGAGACACGAGTGCAAGCTCTCCTTCTCTCCTTTGATCCCCCACCCCCTACCAGCGGGAGAGCTTGCTCGCAGGCTAGGACCGTCACGAACTCAAGGATCTTAGGACGTGTGCTCCATTTGCTCCTTTGCTAATCCGCTACAGCAGTCAGAGTTGATTTATTCAGCGCACAGTTAGACACACAGTCACACAAATTCGAACTTATAACTTGAATTCCGAGATATTTTTATTTGTTCAAAATTTTAAATCAGCATACAAACCAAAACGATTTAGGGCTTCCTTTTCAGCTTCCGGAACGGTGAAAGTAAAAGCACTTATTCACCGTGCGTGCTTCCATTCCAGGGAATACATGACTGTGTTTCCGGACACAACTAGCTGTAATGTCCAATAACATCCTTTGACGTCAATCACTGACGGTGGGGTAATTATGATAACTGTCTCTTCAACAAGCCTGTCATGAATTTTTTTCTCGTTCGTCGGCTTACAATGTCCTCGAGTCTCGTTTTCCGATATCTCCTGGATAGCCTTTTTCGCATAATGTGACGTAAAGTTTCGAGTATGAAAGGCCCCGGCTAAACGATCAAACATTTTGCTCATCCAACATCCTGTTGGAAAAGCAGCGTGTTTGACCATTTAGTCGTCTCTCTCAACTTTGCATTTAAATAGCTTTCCATGTTTGATCCAGATCAAACATTTTCGTTCAACTTTAATTCGCTTACCAACAAATGTTTGATCGTTGAGCCACCCCAATCAACAAAGCCCGCACACAGCCTGTAACAAGCAACCAAATCTGCCAAATGAACCACATAACATCGATTTATCTGGTGCCCCAGCACAAACAACTTCTTTCAAAACAAACTTGTTAACACCTTTGCATTTAAAAAGGCTTATTATTAATTTATTACTTCCCTTAATGCAAGCATTCTTAATATAGTCAAAATTAATCATAATTTTTACAAATTGTTATTGTTAATTTTAAGCGCGTTAGATCATTTTCCTATGTAAATTGATTTCCGGAAAGATCCGGATAGAAAGTCTTTGTGCGAACACGGAAGAGACTGAATTCTTTTGCAAGGTTTTGCAATTGAGTTAACTTAAGTCGATGGAGTAGATATGGCTTCAAATAAACTAGAATTTCTTTTCGAAGAGGACAAAAGTAGCCTTGCTCGAAGAAAGGCTAGCGCCGCCATATTAGTTTTTGTTTTTTTCGTTCTTCAAATCTCGTGTGCATAAAGCGTGACGCGCGCGCTAATGGCCAGACTCTGCACGCGAGGGAAACTGATACCAGCCAGCTTAAAGTCGCGTAATTTTACGCGCGTAGGGGCGTAAACTTTAACTGGCTTTACGTGTTTAAATAATTTAGAGACGATGTGTGAAAAGCCGCACGTAAACGTAAAAGTTGACCGAGGTTCAACTTGTACGTTTACGCGCGACCTTTCACACATTATCTCTATTTTATTTACGCACGTTAAGCCAGTTCAAGTTTACTTCACTGCGCTCGTAAAATTTACGCGACAGTGGAAAGAGTTCCGCTGGTACACGGAAAATTCATTCAGGAATAAAAGATATCGCGCTGCGAAAAGATTCAGAAGTTGCTTTCGATGACTGTTGATAGTATTATTTCAGTTGTTCTGATATATCGGTGGCTAACTATCGCAAAAGAACTTTCAACGTATTGACGTACAGAGGAAAGGTGAAAGGTAATTAATATGGATTTACATTTACGTGGATGCTGGTGGATTATTGTATGATTCCACGTTAATTTCAACACAGGAAGTCTTAAGCCCCGGATACACGTTGTAACATTGTCAGAAGAACATGCCCCAACATTTTTATAGGATACACGTTGTAACATTGTCAGAAGAACATGCCCCAACATTTTTATAAGAACGCCGTTTACAATGTTGGAAAAGGGACCTACACGCTTCAGCATTTGTTGTTCGTTGGAGAAAATGTTTCATGGAAATCAAAACATTTTTGCAACAAAAAAATGTTCAGTGAACAAACGTTATCAAACATGCATGCTACACGTTCTAACATTGTTGATCCAACAAATGTTTTATAGCAATGTTTGAACGTGTAGCCGGGGCTTTCAGCTCTGGCTAAACGATCAAACTCATTTTCCACATCCAATATCGTGTTAGAAGAGCATATTTGACGGTTTGGCCGCCTCTCTCAAATTTGCATTGAAATGGCTTTCCGCCCATGTTTGATCTAGATCAAACATTTTCGTCCAACCTTTCGCGTTACGAACAAATGTTTGATCGTTGAGCCACCCCAACCAACAAACCGTGCACAGCCGCTAAAAGCAACTAAATGAACCACATAACGTCGACCTAAGCAAAAATCGTTCCGTAGGTTCACTTTGTTTGGTGTACCAGAGCAAACAAAAACTTACTACTTCTTTCAAAACAAAACTTAAGACCTTTTAATTTAAAGAGGCTTATTATTAATTTAGTACTTTCCTTAATGTAAGCATTGTAAATAGAGTCAAAATTAATCATAATTTTTATATACTGTAAATAACCTTATTGTTAATTTTAAGCGCGTTAGATCATTTTCTTATGGATCATGCGCTTAATTTATAAGTAGATGAGTACTTAATTAACAAGTCTTGGAAGTATCAGCATAGCCGCACGATTTGCGATCATTGATATCTAAGAAAAATCTTTCTTTTGTTCGTATTCAAATAGCCTCTCTATGCAAATTGATTTCCAGAAAGATCCGGATAGAAAGTCTTTGTGCGAACACGGAAGAGACTGAATATTTTTGCAAGGTTTTGCAAATGAGTTAACTTAAGTCGATGGAGTAAATACGGCCTCAAATAAACTAGAATTTTTTTTCGAAGAGGACAAAAGTAGCCTTGCTCGAAGAAAGCCTAGCGCCGTCATATTTGTGTGTTTTTGTTTTTGTTTTTTCCGTTCTTCAGATCTCGCCTGTAAGTGTGACGAGCGCGCTAATGGCCAGACTCTGCACGCGAGGGAAACTGATACCAGCCACCTTAATAAAGAGTTCCGCTGGAACACGGAAAATTCATTCAGGAATAAAAGAAATCGCGCTGCGAAAAGATTCAGAAGTTGCTTTTGATGACTTGATAGTATTACATCAATTGTTCTGATATATCGGTGACTAACTATCGCGAAAGACACACTGGGGATTTAATACCCTCCAGGCGCTCGGGTTGAGAGGCGTTCTACACGCGCAAGTCATCTTGGTCGTAACACCGCCGGGGAAGCTGGGTTCGATACGGGCATTTTGCTCCGTACTGGAAGTAAACAACAAGAGGCTACAATTAGCCTAAACTCGGGCTTGCAAAAAACAGTATTGTATCCCTAACTTAGCGCTAAACAAAAGAATAGCGGGAAGTCTGTCTTTCTTACATCGGACGCATTGTGTTTAGCTTGTGTTGGAGTCTATTTCTTTAGACCCCTATCAACATATATTCCTCTAAAATACAGCTCAACCATTGAGAACAATAATTATAACACTTGTAAAAAATATTTCTAAAAGAACAAGAAAAAGAGAAACAGAAAAAATAAAGCCCGTGATATATACCACTAAAAGACATCGAACCCGGGTTAGCTGCGTCACAGGCAGGAACAATGACCTTTAGGCCACAGAGATTTATCGTTTTGCAAGGTGATAAAAATAGTGTATTGATTCAAAAAAAACTAAGCACACTTGTTTTCGCTTCGATGGATAATTGTTTGAGAAAGGAAACGCTTATCGAACGATCTAGGATTTTTTCGCATAAACGTTAATGGAGTCTCGGTGAAATGTGAGTAGAAAATTAATTAGCAGAGTGAAACTGTTTACAAATACGTCAATCCAAGGTCATTTGAAACACAAGAAAGGAACGTTTCTGGACATTTTCAAGTGACGCTAGTACATTTGTAAACACTAATCGCTTATCGTTCAAAAATTAAAGTCCAGAAATTGAGATATTGTGGGAAAATGGTAAATAAACTACTTGTCAAAGTCTCAGGCGTGTGTGATATCCCGTACTTGAGTTATTCAACAAAATGTACATCTCAATGGAGCGGATACGGGGAACACGGCAATCCATCTGGAGTTAAATTTTGGTCATGTTAAAAGCTTTCTTCTCGCTGTTGAACTTGCAAACATTCGTTTAGACACTTAACATATTAGTTGTTCAGACTTCAAAGACACAAGGTGAATCGACGTTTTCCGATACGTGACAACAGGCATCATTCTTGCTGTTGATATGAGATTTACACTTCCGAATCACTCGGCCGTGAAAGGTCAAACTCCCTTTGTCTGTAGTCTCTAATTTTTGGCGCTCCCTTCGCGTCGCGTCTCCTCGCAACTTCGCGCGCGTACGTGTCTTTCGCCCGCCCCACAATCTACTCACGAGGAAACACGGCAGTCCATCTGGAGTTAAGTTTACTCATGTTAAAAGGTTTCTTCTCGCTGTTGAACTTGCAAACATTCGCACAGACACTTCTCTTAACATATTGTTTGTTCAGACTTCAAAAGACACAAGGTGAATCGACATTTTCCGATATGTGACAACAGGCATCACTCTGTTAAAAATAGTTAGCACTTGCGCAGAAACGCCGGAAGTGAGCTTTGTGGATGATACTCGACGACGAAAAAGAAGAACCGTCGGTAATCTTAGACCCGGGCGCCGCGCGAGACGCGGGCAGCCCGAGTAATAAATTTTCATGTGTGCCATGTTACGAAGAAAAGAAGGAGCTTTCGAATGATGCCTAAAACAGCACTAACAGACGTTTTGCAACCAATTGAGCGGCAGTGACAGGTAGGTGTAATTAACGCGGTATTTTTCTGTTTGAATAAGGATATTTTTTTCGCTTTTTAAGCAGTATTTCAAAAAACTAAAACAATAGTGTAGTGTACACTGTATTAGACCGGAAGTTTACCAGAAGCCATTTCCGGGTTTCCCAAGATGCGTAGTGGGGTTGGTTGTAATGTGAATGTGTGTGTTCGGGGAAGCCATATTATGTTAGCGTTAGACGTTGTGTTCATCCTGTAACATCGAGGCAGCTAGCCATTAAAGGACGAGATTTCAAATCTGGCGACGAGGATGGGATGGTAGAGGACACCTTCGTTGTAGTTTCAAGTGGGCTTTGTATTTTGTGGAGGCACGGGTTGTTGTGATGCCCGGAGGTTCAAGCGAAGCAGGGAGTTCGGCGAGTGCCGCCAGTAGTAGTGAAGTTTCGACGCCTGTGGCTGTTGAAGTTGGGGGATTACAGCCTTTTCAAGTTAAGGGAGATCCGCATTCCATTTCACAGCGTTGGAAAAACTGGAAAAGGGCTTTTCAGTTGTACGTGCTAGGAAAAGGAGTCACAAATGATCCGCAGAAACGAGGTCTTCTACTTCACACGGCCGGCCTGGAGGTACAAGAAGTTTTCTTTACCCTTGTGTCTGACGATGAGGACAAGGACTACGCCGCCACTTTAAAGGTATTAGATGATTACTTTATCCCTAAAGCCAACGTGCCTTTCGAAAGACACGTATTCAGGCAAATTGGCCAAAATAGCGAGGAGACTGTTGATCAATTTGTCTGTCGGTTGAGACAACGTGCAGCCTCGTGTGACTTCGGAGAGCGGGAGGATGAGTACATCAGAGATCAGCTAATTGATAAATGCTATTCAGCAAAGTTGCGTAGGAAATTTCTTGAAAAACAAGGCAGTGTTACGTTGAATGACCTTTTAATAATCGCCAGGGCACAGGAAGCAGTTGATTTGCAAATAGAAGCAATGGGAGGGAACGCTTGTTCAGAGCAAGTGAACAGTGTCACTGATGTAAAGTTTGGTGTGAACAGTGAGAAGAGAGAGTGTTTTAACTGTGGTCGGGAGGACCATCTTGCTAGAGATTGGAGATGCCCTGCTAGAGGTCGTAAATGCGATCAATGTGGAGCAGTCGGTCATTTTAAGGTTAAGTGTCATAAAAGGCCACAGCGAGGTTCCCAACAGTGGCAGAAACAAGGTGCCAGCAGTTGGGGTAGGAAAAGTGATCCAAAAGGAACTGATAGGGGCAGGAAGACCAACACCAATTATGTTGACAGTCACGCTGATGGAGAGGTGGAAAAAGGGGAAAGGCCTAATTCTACATATGAGTATGTGTTTTCTGTGGGAGATGAGGTGAATCACAGTGATGGAATAGTAACCCTGCAGATTGGAGGAGTCATTTTGCCAAATGTTCTAATTGACTCAGGGGCGACATGCAACCTTCTTGGGAAGGAAACCTGGGAGTGGCTCAAGAATCAGAACGTCCAGTGTCAGACCCGCAAAGAAGCTAAGGCCTTATTTGCATATGGAAACACCAGACCACTGCCAACACTAGGAACATTTACAGCGGATGTCTCGTCAGCGGACACAAATGTCACCTGTGAAGCTGATTTCGTGGTCTTGGATGGAAATGGCAGAACTCTCCTTTGTCGAGACACAGCTGAGAAATTACATCTGCTGCGTATTGGACCTATGCATGCTGTGAACAGTGTTGGAGCAGAGGCTATGGGGCAAGATATCAAGGACAAATACATGGAACTGTTTAATGGTGTAGGTCTCCTTAAGGGCTATGAGTTGAAGCTGAACATCGACGAGTCTGTGAAGCCGGTGACACAACCTGTACGAAGGATCCCATTTGCTGTAAGGGAGAAAGTGGAGAGAAAGCTAGATGAATTACTGGTAAATGGAATAATAGAAGAGGTACCTGAGGGGCCAACTGGGTGGGTTTCACCACTGGTCGTCGTACCCAAACCTGATGGGGACATTAGAGTTTGTGTCGATATGAGACGTGCAAATCAGGCGATTATCAGGGAGCGTCAGCCCATCCCGACAGTTGAAGAAGTTCTCCAAGACCTAAATGGCAGCACAGTGTTCAGTCGAGTGGATCTGAAGTGGGGATTTCACCAGATACTTCTTGCAGAAGATAGGAGACATGTGACAACATTTGTTACCCACCGCGGCCTTTACAGATACACCCGACTCATGTTTGTAGTGACCTCAGCACCTGAAAAATATCAACAAATCATCCGGGATGTACTACGTGGCTGTAATGGTGTGGTCAACATTGCAGATGACCTGGTGATCCATGGAAAGGACCTTGAGCAGCACGACGAGAGGCTTTTTGCTGCCCTTGACCGGTTGAAGACGGCTGGTTTGACGTTGAACGAAAGCAAGTGTGAGTTCAGGCTACCAAGGTTGACATTCTTTGGGCATGAAGTAACACAGAATGGTGTGAAACCCAGTGAAGAGAAAATTGCAGCAATCCTACATGCAGACCCACCACAGAATGCCAGCGAAGCAAGATCTTTCCTAGGTCTGGTTCAGTTTGTGTCTAAGTTTGTTCCAGACTTGTCATCTGTCACGGAACCGATCCAGAGACTAACTCACAAGAATGTAGAATTCAAGTGGCACCCAGAACAGCAGGCTGCATTTGAGAAGTTAAAGGAACTGATCACGAGTGCAAATGCTCTGGCTTACTTCAATGTAGCTGGCAGAACAAGAATTGTTGCAGATGCATCCCCTGTGGGTCTTGGAGCGGTGTTAACTCAGTTGCAGGGCAGTGAGTGGAGAATGATTGCTTATGCCTCAAGACGGCTGACAGATGTAGAGAGGCGGTACAGCCAAACTGAGAAAGAGGCCCTCGCTCTTGTGTGGGCTTGTGAACGCTTTAACATGTATGTTTTTGGAAGAGAATTTGAGCTAGAAACGGATCACAAGCCGCTGGAGTACATTTACTCACCAAAGTCAAAACCTTCAACCCGGGTGGAACGGTGGGTCCTTCGCTTGCAGGCTTATGACTTCAAGGTTGTCTACAGGCCAGGCAGAACCAACATTGCAGATGCTTTGTCCAGACTGAATTGCAAGTTCCGTGGTGATGATGGAGAACATTACGACTATGTCCATGCTGTAGCTGAGAGCAGCGTCCCTTGTTCCCTGATGTCCACTGAAATAGAGGAGGCTTCAGCTGGTGATCTGGAACTAAACCTTATTAAGGAATGTGTGAGAACGGGAGACTGGAGTAGGTGTAATGTCCCTGCCTACTTGCAAGTGAAGAATGAATTGTGTACCTTTGGTCAGCTGCTGCTGCGTGGTTCCAGGCTGGTAATTCCCAAGGTGCTGAGAGAGCGTGTTTTGCAGTTGGCCCACGAAGGGCATCAGGGCATTGTTAAAATGAAATGCAGGCTACGTAGTAAGGTTTGGCGGCCCAAGATGGATGCCGATGCGGAGAAATTGTGCAAGAGCTGTCATGGTTGCCAAGCTGTCAGTGAATATGCTGCCCCGGAACCTATGGCACGAGCCTTCCCACCAAGCGGACCGTGGCAGGATTGCGCTGCAGATATATTGGGCCCTCTACCTTCTGGAGAGAATCTGCTTGTTGTGGTCGATTATTATAGCCGATATTTTGAAGTAGTTATCCTGAAGTCAACTACAAGTGCCAAGATCATTGATAGCCTTAAACCGATATTTTCTCGATTTGGAGTGCCCTATACACTCAAAACTGACAACGGTCCTCAATTTGTTTCAGACGAATTTGAAGCCTTTCTCGCAGAAAATGGGATAGAACACCGCACAACACCACCGTTGTGGCCACAAGCCAATGGGGAGGTGGAACGCCAAAATCGCACATTGCTGAAAGTGATCCAGATTGCTCAAATTGAAGGGAAAGATTGGCGCCAGGAACTGCAGACATTTCTAATTGCATACAGATCAACCCCTCAGTTGACAACCGGGGCAACGCCATTTTACTTGATGTTCTGGAGGGAGATGCGGACCAAGCTACCAGACCTGAGGCGTGAGGCACCTATCACCAGCGAGGAGATTCGTGACCGAGACTGGGCAAAGAAGCTGTCCCAAAAAGAATATGTTGATGCTAGGAGGCATGCGGTGGAGAACCAAGTAGAAACTGGGGATAAAGTCCTCCTGAGAAACATGAAAACAAACAAGCTGTCCCCAAACTATGATCCAAGTCCTTGTGAAGTACTGGACAGAAAAGGAGGAGAGGTGACAGTTAGGAACAAAGATGGTGTTGAGATAAAGCGGAACGTGTCATTTGTGAAAAAGTGCAATGAGAGACTCGCAGAAAGTGTAAACACTGGACATCTAGAGCAGCAAGACGTGGTCGAAACAGGGGAAACTAAGGGGGAACGCGAACCCCCAGAGCCGACTTGTTCGACAAGACCTGTGCAGCCCATCGTTAGCCCGAGTCTGGCTCAGCAGATGACTAGCCCGAGGCCGACTCGAACTATTAGACTACCCAAACGATTTGATGATTATGAACTGTCAAAAAGGTGACTGAACACTGTTATTTGGGGACCTGCTAGCAGCTGAACTTTGCATCTTACCGAACTGAACTTTGTTTCATGTTATAGCATTTAAGCTTGTGCTCCTGTTATATATATGTATTTTTGTTGGAGTTTTATTCCTTACAACAGCATGCTGTATTGTTTTCCTTTAAAAAAAAACATGGAGGGATGTAGTGTACACTGTATTAGACCGGAAGTTTACCAGAAGCCATTTCCGGGTTTCCCAAGATGCGTAGTGGGGTTGGTTGTAATGTGAATGTGTGTGTTCGGGGAAGCCATATTGTGTTAGCGTTAGACGTTGTGTTCATCCTGTAACATCGAGGCAGCTAGCCATTAAAGGACGAGATTTCACAAATAGCATTGTTGTTTAAGAGTCATTGGCTTGCTTGCAAAAATTTGGTATTGTTTGGTTGAATTATAGGGAATTTAGACCAAGCGGTTTCATCGCCACCCAATCTAGAGCAAGCAGTTTCATCGCCACCCCGCGTTGAAGGGTTGAACTGTGACTATCAAGTGAAAGGTCGTTTTAACATTGGGGCCTTTGCAAGGGCTAAAAGGCTTGCTAAAGAAGAAGCTACAGCAAATGCCTTGAAGAAATGTAGTGAGTTGCAGATCATAAAGGGAAGATGCCTCGAGCTTGAAGACGACATAAATGCATTAAGGCGTAAGGTACGTAAGCTTAATTTAGCCTGTGAATTTTAGCATTGAAGTGAAGAGTCTGAAAGAACGTTTGAAAATCTCTTTAAAAGAGGTGCAATTTTGGCAATGTTAAAAAATGTAGGGAGAATACAGTTTTGGTTTGAATGTTTTTACCATAAAGAATGATAAAAAAATGTAGATTATTTAAAAAATAATTATTGGTTGAAACTATAAATAAAAGAGGGTTACCAAATGACTCTCACGACTAAAGGTTGGTAGCAAGCACCCTGGCCTATTTCTACATTTTGACTATGGGCTGCCTAAAGTTAACATTTTAGCATGTATTTTTTTGATATTTTACAGAGAGGCTTGCTTGAAGACCAAAAAGTTCATCTCCCACGAGGACCAACACAAAAAGTGGAGACCAGTTTTAAAGATGGTGACAGTGAAATTTTAGATCTTCCTCCTAGTTCAGCAAGAAAAAGGAGACAGAAAACCATGGAAAGTGCTGCTGAAATCCATGGCAGGTCTGGCTTATCACCTTTAAAGAAATGAAAAGCATCCTTGAGAGGGCTGTTTAACACTGTTGTGAACACTGCAACAACAAAAGAGCTCACTGAGATGTCAAAAGGGTCCAAGAAAATTTATGAAAAAGTACTTCCATCTCTTGCCAATCTGGCTGTGTATGCATTTGAGAAATCTTTTGATAATGTCAACTGCTCTGTCATGACATTGTACAGAGGAGGGCTCTTGAGTAAATCCAAGTACAATAGTATTAGGAGTTCACTTATGTACAAGACAATAAGAAAGCAAGGTGTGGGTTAAGTAATGGGATTCTCCTGGCCTATAAGGAACTGATGTAGGTTGTCAAATTGATAGATATAGGTGAACTAAAGCAAATTCCCCAGGCAGAACAGCAAGAGGGTCAAGATAACCCAGATGTAAGAGATGAGGTGCCTGGCTGCTTTCTTGATCTTGAATCCCGTTTACTGCAGTTGGCAGGTCTGTATCTATCAATACATGAGGTAACACCAATTCTAAATTGGTTTGGCAAGGCCCCGGGGACTTTTTTGGTGGCAATAGGGGCAGATGGTTGTCCTTTTTGTAAGGACAATGAAGCCACTTCATGGCTTGTTAGTTTTCTAAATTTAGGGAACCGAATTGCCAGCTGTGATGACAATTTCCTCATACTGGGTGCTAACTGTAAGGAAGATCATCCAGCTATGATCAAGTATGCTACAAAAATTAAGAATGAAATAGCACTGATTGACACCAAGACCTACCATATCCAAGGGCATGACCTTGCTGTTAATTTAAAGTTTGAACTTTGAATGACATGAAATGGCTAGCCACTTTTTCTGGGCAAGTTTCAAATGCAGCCACTTACCCTAGTTCATTTGCAAATGTTAAACTTGCTGATTTGAAAAATGTTAATGGATCATTTGGAAGAGAAAACACCTGTACTTGGAGGCCATGGTCATATGACCAGAGGATTAAAGTTGCTAAATTGGTAGAAAACTACAAAGACACAACTGTTGTAAACAAGCCTCTTAAACAGCAGAGAAGTCTGGTCACTAAATTTATTGCTAGTAAGAATTCTAGACAAGAATTTGAACCCATATTAGGCCATGTTATGGATAAAGCTAAATGTGAACCACTCCACTTGAGCAATAACTGTTGGCAGGAATGGAATAAACAAGTAATGACCATTGCACTAACTCATACTAATACTGATGCTTGTACAACCGTTTTTCAATTGCCATTTGATTGTTGTTTTTGGAAGTATCTTTGTGCAATCAGAAACAAGGTCAAGTCTCATAAATTGTACAAGAAGATTGTAAAGTGGTTTAGAGAGAAAAAAAAAGCAGGAAAAGAATTTTGAGTGTTTGAGTGTAGATTCACAGGTGAAGAAACTCAAAAATTTTGCAGCAATTTTATGGATGTTATTGAAGCTGTCATTTCACCAACTGACACTGAAGATAAGAATGTTAGGTTGTATGCTCTGGCATTTTCTGGCTTAAAGCTCGGAAATGCCACTTCACTCATGAGCAGAATCACTGACATTGACCAGAAGGGTATTGATGACTTAGAAAAGTGTTGTCAGGAGTATTTCATTTGCAGTTCACTGTTTTATAACAACATCACTCTTAGCATGTGGACAGTGGGTTTCTGTGTCCCATATCACTCCAGGTCCTTGTTTAATACATTTGGGGCTGGTCTTGGCATAAATATTATGCAGGGGAAAGAAGCAAAACACCAGAAACTTGCAAATTATGCAGAGTTTTCTCTTCCCAAGGAAAGATGGGAAAAGGTGTTCTTACATGAAAATATGTCACTGATCTGGCTTCCACAACAAAACCATATCTTGTCAAATATTCCAAATCAAAGGTTCAGTACATTCAAAAAGGTGTTATACCAACACTTTTGTTGTTGTGGTCTTCCAAAACCGCAGGATTAATGGCAGACATTTCTTCATGTGTTCCAGAAAGAAAGTTAACTGAGAGAATGAGGCACATTCTTGAATGATGGTTACAGCAAATCTTAAGTCAGTTTTAGGTGACAATGAATGGTCACATTTTAAAATGTAACTTCCATGTTACATGGTACACTTGTTTATTGTTACCAGGAGCTCTTGAAATCATACTAACAACTCCAATATTTTATTGTTATATACAAGTATATGCCAACACCTGGTTGATACAAGGTATTTCCTGTTATAAATATGAACCTCCAGGTTGATTCTCACTTGTTTTGCTTGTTACATGCAGTCAGACTTGTTAATCATTATATCATTGATTTTGTAAATTACTTGCATTCAGTTACTTAAAATACAAAATATGATGTTGGCATTGTGTACTGTTATAATTTTTCCCTTATAAAAGAAAATGTTATTTTTTAACATGTTGATCTGATTCATTGGGTTGTATAAATTATCATCAAAACTGAGGGGGAGGTTCCCAAAAATGTGCATAAAAATATTGTGGACTGCAATTTGATCAATGAAGCACCTTCCTTAAGACTCACAAGTAAAGCAGAACTGTATTTGTTAACACAGATTCAGACCCAAGTATGTCTTCTCATCATTATTAAACCTTAGTCCCTCACCATTGGGTTTTAGGGTAACTGGTAATACTTGATACTTTTTTTGCTCAGGTAGTTTCGGTTACCCCATATACCACTAAATAGTAATTTTCAGTTTTCCAGTTCATACTTAGCAGGTCCTTATATATTTGATGCATAAGATGAAAACACACTGTAAGGCTGTTTAGGCTCTTAACCCTTTAACCCCAAAAGTGACTGGTATCTAATTTCTTTTTTTAAGAAGACAGGAGATGATTGCTCAGAACCTGTTGAACAAATTCTCCTCGTCATTACCATAAGAACACATGGGGAACAGTGTGGAAAATATGCATGTTGATGTAGGAGTTATATATTCTTCTTCTTCTTCTTCTTCTTCTTCTTCTTCTTTTGGAGTCAGCTGCAGGTCATTAAATTTTAAAGACAGATGTATAACACTAAGGTGTGGTATAAAAGTTACTAGTTTCAGACATTAAAGGCTGCAACATTTTCATGAAAATAAATTTTGAAATCAACAGGCTTCATACACCGAAACTCACCTGGAACTGTATCACTGCCAAGCCTTCAGTCTAAATCCTCATTGTATAATTGTCACCTACCGGGCGAAACCGTTTTCCAAATTTCAGGGTGAATTGGCTCCTACAAAAAGGGTGTCTAAATACCAAACTTCAGACTGTAGGTTCTTAATACACCACTGGTTCTTATAGACAAGATTTTTTTATTACATTTGGGTTTCCCAATTAATAGCACCCTAACTTGTATAAACACAACTTAATTAAAAGGACACTTTTTAGTTCTCCTTTGTCAATGTTTCAAGTGCTGAGTATCAAAGCAAACCTTGCTGAATTTACTAAACATGAGAAGTTATAAGTGCTGTGGCACATGGTGCTCATTCCATACATCATAAAAACAGGTTATTTCAATTTTCTCTGATGTCTTGGTATACTTAAGAGAAAACATCTTTTGCTCAGATACTAAAATTTTCACAGTGCCATCTTTGATAACTTTTGTTGGTAGGCCACCACTAGCTGGACCAAGGATATCATTAAAAAAACAATTCAAATTTTATCTTGTTCCAGATCTTGATTGTTATAACACTTTTTGATTGATGCACCTCCAAGCCATACTGAGACACATATGTCAAAAGATCTTTAATGGAACAAAATATTTCTTCACTCAGCCTGTACGAAATGTCGATCCGGTAAGGGCAAGATGGCCTCGGCATTTTATGCATTCGTCTTTGGATAACCTTTTTCCAGTAAAGCACTTCCTTAACAACAAGTGTGTGAATTTTTCTAATCTTCATGCTGCAATGCAATTTCTTCCTCTCACACGTGGCTTCGTACTTCTTTACAATTAAATCTTTTACGGATCCCAGTTCCTTAAAAAAGTCCACCAAAGCAAGTCTTTGATCAACATCAGTTGTGGGAATGTTACCGTACAGCTCAATTTTTTTCTTCTTAAATGAGTCATCTAAAACTGACTTAAGATTTGTAGCAGCCATCATTCGGGCGGCCGCCATTTTGAATCTGATTCTGATTCTGAGCCTCGACCTGGTGCCGAGCGCTTAGAGCGCTCGTATCCCCAGTGTGGAACTTTCAACATATTGACGTACAGAGGAAAGGAGAAAGGTAATTAATATGGATTTACGGTACATTTTGGTGGATAATGGAAGATTACTGTATGATTCCACGTTAACCCATTGGCTACCGTGCCGTCCAAAACCGGCCGCAAAAAAACCCCATGCTTGAAAACATTGCAACGTTCTCAATCGCACGAATATTGCCTTAACTGTCAGTTGTGAGCACGAAATGGAATGTCCTTTAAATTTGGATATCCAATAGACGCAAGAAACGTAGCGATTTTTACCAAATATGGCCTTTTGAGTTTGGACAAGAACGAAACTGACCGTTTTTAACGTCAAAGAGAAACGACGAAAATGCCCCTTTTTGCCTTTATGTTTTTTTAAATAAATCATCGTCGAAAAGCCAAACTTCAAACATCATAACAAAATTCAGTCCTTGTTCTAGCTTAGATGACTTTTTTTGTTCATATTCTTCTCCCGAGCGTAGATACAGCCTTTTTTTCCAGTACATTCGGGCCTTCCCGCCATTTTCAACATCTCGACCGCATTACATGCTGGGAAATAACGAGAATTTTTGACAGCGCTCGTTCCCTCCCCCAATTCTTTCACATGTAAACTAAGTCTACAGCCACTCCGACCTACCGCCAGAAATTCGTGCGTGTGGTCATCTTCTATCCTCACAAATTGCAAAATATGTGGTGGTAGGTCGAGAAATTCATCAATAGTCGAGTCCCAAAGGTACTAAGTGTCCGACCGGCCAAATTCCCAGTTCGTCGAGTAACAAGCCAAATTCGACAACAAAGTACATCACCTTGCTCGATTCTTTGAGAAAGTGGACTCTCAGCTACCGTCACGCTTAATGATGCTCATCAGGCAGCCACTAAAGATGAAAAATGGCTGTAAACTTAGCAAAATTCGTAAGCAAACCGAACTTGGGCCGTTCTTGTAGCTGCACGGATGAAAAATAGCTACGTCAGAATGACGTTTTCAGAAACCTTGAGTCTCCAGTGCCATAGGACAGCACCACTTTCCATGGTAGTTTGAAATAAAGAGTCACGAAATGCTATGGATCGTTTATAGGTGAAGACCACTCCGAAAACGTAAAAACGGCTGGTAGTCAATGAGTTAATCGACAATATTCGTATTCCACGACAGCCCTGGGACGAGTAGGCTCTTGAACATGAATGCGAGGCTAATACGGAGAGGAGGTAAGTGAACGCTCAGTTTTTTTATGGCGATTGCCTGTCAAAATGCCGAAACATCACTGCTGTACCTACAATTTTTCCAACATCGAAGGAAAGAAAAAGAACCGAGACAAATACCCTAAGGTTTCAGATGTTACTTTCCACTATTTTCCACCAGATAACGAAAAAACACTACCCTCCTTGAATGAATGAGCGGGAGAGACATCGAAGGTGGATTGCAGCATGTCAACTGGAAAGCTAAGCCTAAGCGTTACAAGGCATACTTGGATATGCTCTAAACAGTTTGAAGGAGGCTTAGGGCCCACAAAAGCAAACCCTGTTCCTACGATGGTTGATTTCCATTAACATCTTCCAACGAAAAGAAGAGAAACAACGTCAAGATCCGGAGGAGAGACGATTAAGAGGTGTTATGGATGTTTAAATATTTCCATAAGAAACAGAACTCAAAAGCTAAGCCGACCAAGACAATCGAAGGTCAGTGAATGTTTCGATCTCCGTGGACCGGCCTTGCAATATGTTACATCACAAAAATCCACATATTTGGTTGTTTTGTAGACCTCTTATTCCCAGCAGAGGTTTGTTGTGATAAGTTAACATAAATGACACTTACAGAGTTTCTCTAGAAGTGAAAACTCTCTGGTCTAAGTTGAACTCTTGAATAAGCACGTTCATAGGCAAGGAATATGTTAAAAACGTTTTCATATTTTTTGAAGTATAGGAGACCAAAATGCCTCTGTAAATTTCACTTTTTCATACAACATTCCTCCTTCACTCCTCTGGGCTATGAAAACTCTCCAGTGATGTTCAGTAACAAACATTTACTGCACAACCGAAAATAAAATTTATGGTTTTTGTTTAGCAGAATGATTTCAGTGTTGTCGTGTTGCACTATTAAACATATATGTTGCCTTAAAAGGACATATATATAGTGTCACCAGGTTTAACTTGTATGTACTTAAACTCAGCAACAATAGGGGTGCTTTCCTCTGGATCAATTATAATGCCATCTGAACTTGTGTCTAACAACCCATGCGTTTTGCTTTGAAAAAGGCCACATTTTGTATTAGTGACTCCTTTATTCCCGTCAGTGCCCATTGCAGTGGACTGGGGGGTATGGCTCACCAATAAATCCTTGATTGTTTTGGATGGCGAAGTGGTTGGTAGATAACTGAACCAGTCAGATTCTTCTGTTTGAAGCTTTGTTTTCTTTTCAATAAAATTAATCTCACTTTCAGTGAAGTTCAGTTTTCTCTTTATTCCCTGTGCCTTTTGCTTAATTTCATTAACACTTGGGGGGAGGGGGCGGGGGATTTTTGAAAGGCGATATACAACGTAAATGAAATGGTTGTTCTTGGGTAGATGGGCTGCCATGAGCACTTGTCAAAGGAACATCACCTGCACGATTTTGTTCTGTAATTTCTTCAATGGCTTCAGTTGCTTCACTGATTAACCAGTTGAATTTTTTCCGCGATGCATGTGCCCAAACTCTGTTTTATTACTCTTATTTCAGTGTATGATTTCCATACGTTTGATTCTCTGCATTGAAGTACTTTTAAACTAGTCATAGTAGTAGTATAGTACTTGGGGGTACCAGATCATTTATGATCTGTTACCAAACCCAAGTACTATACTACTGGCTTCCAACTTTTGATCTCGTATTTTTGAATTTATGGCAAGATGATTTTTTGAAACTATATGTTTTTGAAATCTGATGGAATCTATATATTTTTTAATCCGGTGATCTCGTATTTTGGAATCTATATATTTTTTAATCTGATGATCTCGTATTTTTGGCAATCTATAGTTTATTGAAAATGCGTGACTTTCTCGGAAAAATTACCAAGCGTGACATTCTCGGAAAAACAGGAAACCCCCCAGTACTATACTATTCACCGTTCGATGGAATTAACCCTATAACACCATAAAATCATACTCATTCTATAGTTAACCATTTTATGAAAATCTATATATTTTTATCAAATAAATGCTTTTGTTTCATAGAGCTTTCAACGCCTGTTTGGCAAAGAGAGGTGATGCAGAAAAAAATAGCAAAACTGGTGGCCACCAGAACCTCTCATGAGGGACTTAATTTGGAATTTGAATCACCACCCGTCCCTCATGAGAGGTTTTTTTTTTGTTTTTTGAATTCCCACCTCCACACCACCAGAGCACTATCCTTTTTGTTCCCACCACCACTCCGCTCTGGCCCTATCAGACCCTCTCAGGGCCAAGTATTTGTTTAATTGTTTTTTTTTTCACCCTCCGGCTTGAGGTTGAACCGGCACTTCTGACAAGCCTAAGCTCGAATATAGCTGTACCCAACAACCCGACACCATCTCAGGGTGATTTTTTGTGTGTTTTTAACCCATGGAATAACGGCGGGGGTTTTTCGTTATTCCATGGGGTGGCTTGTATACATTTCGCTAACGAAAGGCCCCCGCTTTTTCCAATCGTTAGATACTTTGTATACAAGCCACACTTTATCTGTGTAAAAAAAACCCTTTTATATGCGTTTGTATTTTCATTTTTATGCTTGTGGTACATAAATGAAATTTTCAAAGATAAAAAATAATACGCATGTGTAAAAAGCGAAAAATCTAGAATCCCCTAAACATAGTGACGTAGTTTGATGACTCATTCGAAAGGGAAACCCCCCCCCCCCCCAACAAATGTTCCTGTCTCATATGCTAATTCTTCGGGTAAAGGGTCAGAAAGAGGGCAGTATTTTAAATTAAATATACAACAAAACTCACAATACTATCCTGAACAAGGCAAATCAGTGGGTTTGAGGCGATAAAAACACCACAGCTATGGTGTGACGTCAACAGCTAACTGAACTTTTTAGATTTTATAATGTCCGTATGCATAGCTTGTCACGCCATTATCGTGAATATACCGCTTGTCGTCAAAGCAGCTGAGTGATACTTTATTTATCTCATAACTTCCTAGTTGATGGTTTTGGCTTCTGATTGTTTTCATTCTATGATGCAACTGTTTATTATCAAATAGTGTCTCTTTATAATTTTCATGTTTGATGTTATTCTTAATAATATTCTTCTTAATTCCTTTAGCAGTCTTTCCTCCTTTTTGGTTGTCTTTCATATAGCTATACGTTTTCGATCGTAGACCGATGAATTCACAAATTGGAACTCCTGCAGCCTCATCTTTGAATTTACCAATTACTTTTTTATTCGTCTTATCGAAATATGGAGAGTATTCTGGGTAGTCGCTGTTGTCAAATTTATTTTTATCCTTCCAGAAATTTCTATAGACGTCTTCGGTTTCGATTTCATAGGTCAAACTGTCTGTGTCTGTAAATAATAATTTTGCTTCATCTCCATATTTCTCTTTGATGTAGTTGTAGTGGAATTCATACATCAATGTCTTGCTAAGGTCTAGAATACACATCCCCACATATGCCGGCCTGTTCAGGGTGAGTGTTTCTTTTATCTTATGAACAGCTACTAGATTTTCGTTGAAGATCTTACTGCTAACATATGTCGGTTTAGCAGCCATTTTTAATAGTTTCTTTTCATCGGTGACTAATCTGACGTCTACTCGCTTTCTGATATTTTCCATCGTTTTTCCGAAGACTGAATTGTTCATGAGTTTGAAGAAGTCTTTCTCAAAGGCATTTTTAGCATTAGTTCTTTTCTGCGTGTTGAAGTCGATGTACTGTCTGAGCCATGCGGACTGACTGAACTCTAGAACTCGATGGACTTTAGTTATTTTCAAACCGAGATCAGTGTATAATTGGAGGTTCCTATAATGGAGCACGTATTTTTCTTTGTTGCTTAATGTTGGTATTAGTTTATGTACCAGACCAGTTGACATTTTATATTTCTTCGCGATGTTTTTACAATACCCAGACAACATACTTTCAGCTACTTTGACCTTTTCCGGTCCAAGTGGGTAGTCATTATGCAGATCATGTAACTCTTGGGGGTATTCAAGGTCAACTTCAAGTATCAAACCTTTGTTGCTATCTTCTTTATACTTAGCTAGGTCTATCTTATCGATCTGCTTTTCTGTCATCCATTTGAAACCACCGGTTGGTAAATATTGACTCATAGCCCAACAATACAAATTATTAGCATCGAGATACATGATGTACTTCGAGGGCGCCTTCTCATCGTATTCTTTCATGTATTTATTGTTTGCTTTACCATAACGATTGGCTATATAGCTGATTCCACCACGCAGACCCTTTTCAATGAATTGAAACATATCAATATCAACCATAAGCTCTAGTTTAATGTCAGTCATTTTAAGCATTGCATCCCACGAAAGCCCTGGAGACGTGAAGTAATGACATGGGTCCAGTTTGTAGTATTCAAGACACGTTTTCCTGAAGTTTTCAAACACATCAGCTAATAGAAGGATGTCTGATTTAAGGTACAGGTCATGATACTCACCCATATTTTTGAGAGAGAATGTATTCCACACCTTTTGGGCATGTGTATAGTCTTCATCACTGATGTGTTCATCACTTAATATGCTATAAAATTCTTCTTTTGTTGGTAGTTTTTCATTGAATTTATTGAAACTGTCCATGTAGTCATATGGATAAACTCCTTTTTGTGACATTAAATCAAGATCATTACCCTTAAACTCTTGAGAGGTGTATTTTAATGACTCTTTCGGTAGATTACTGACCAGTTTTTCCAAACTAGAGCTCATGAATTGGAAACTATCAATGAATGTGAGGTGATTACCAAGCATGAAAGCCATATACTTCTCCAGGTTGTTGGGTATAGCATTGATTGCCATTTGACACTTTTCACCTTTCTTATTTGTGTAAGTGTGTTTCTTGACAATTTCACCAATCTCTTGCATAATGAAATGACCATCATAACCTCTCAGATTGTGGAATATAACAGGTATTTTTATTTCTTCTGGGTTTACTCTGAGTTTTAGATTACATTCTTGATGGGCAGAGCCTCTGTATTTACCAGTGATATGACAATGATCTCGAACTCGAATATCCTTGTCAGTATATTTTTTATTGCAAATGTGGCATTCTTTGGCTTTTTGGAATTCCTCCTCATCCTCTTTTGTCATTTTTAATGGTTTGTTGAATTCCTTTTTCATGACCTTCGTACAATATTTGACTTCCTCCAGCATAGCTTCCATAAATTTGTATACAGCCTTTTCACCTCTGTATATTTGTGTTGGTTTCGTGTATTTATCATCATAACAACAAACTACTTTATAACCATATCCACAGTCTGTGTGCTTCTGGTATGCTTCTGTGTATGATTTATCATTATTAGGTTGACAACCGGATATCTTTTCAGTTATAGCCTCAAAGTCTGCATAGATTACAAATGGTGTGGGCAGTTGTTTATGGAAGTTGTTGAATTTTAGTATGTTTTTACCCTTTTCTGGCATTTTTATCGCTTGTGTGCCATTTACCAGGATACAGTTGCCCTTGTGATCAGTTAATACTCTTTCAGAGCTGAAGCATTGAGGACAATACATGCAGAAATGTTTTCTTTCTTTGTGTTTTGTATGATTGTACATTAACTTTTTGAAATCTTTGATCAACACATAGTGCTTGTTTTCATTTTCAGTTATTAGAAGCAGATTCATATGGTCTTCATACTTTTCTTTTGAAACGTATATTGGATATGTTTGTTTATCTTCATAACCGAAAACATTAATGTTGATCTCATTCTGCTTTTCTATTTTATTGTACTGCTTTGTGGTTACTGGGAATTCAATCCCTGTATAATCCAATTTTTCAATGTATTGTTTGTCTGATTTTTTAATCCTCTGTGGGTATTTCTCTTGTGGGTTCAAGTGTCTGATGTGACACCATCGGAAACATTCATTATCCTCATTTTTCAAGTTAATTAAACCTTTGGCACTATTTCGTAATTCTGCTGGTAGTTTTACGTAAGAGGAACCATTAATCGGCTCATATTTCGCCACATTGAGGTAATGACTATCAACAGATTCGATTGTCCAACCAGACCCCTCAGAAACCCAAACTGCAATCTTATTTATTATTTGTTGTTTTGACACTTGTAATGATTCATTGATCTCTGGATTGTTTATGATTGTTTCAGCTTGACTATTGAAATATGCGGTTTTGAATTCTATCTCTCCGTCAGTCATTTTTGCAAATGTTACCTTGAGTGTTTCAACAAATTTCAGTCCTTTCATTTCATTTAACAGATTTTTTATATGATATGCAATAGCCATTCTTGTGTTTAGTAGTTGCTCTAGCGGGTCTTTGTCATTTTTTATGTCAATTTCATAAGACTTTGTGTATCCTTTCAGAGCTTTCTCTGTTTGCTCTATCTTAGTTCTGGGTGCTGGCACAGGTCTCTGCACTGGCTTTTTAGTTCTGGGTGCAGGCGTTGGTTTGTCTCTAAACTCTAATGGTGGAGGAATTATGTTGTTTTCATAATCTTGAACCATTTGTTTTACACTCCTGCAAGGCGCTGGCGCTGGCGTTGGTTTGGTATCATCTACCACAATAATTTTAGGCTTCTTCTGTTGCTTTAATAGCAGTTCAATTAGTTTAGATTTGCTAAGTTTTTTCAGATTTTTCTTATCCATTCTTATATTATAATTAGATTTTATTTTTGACAATTAATTGTATTTATCTATAGTTGTTTTTCTTTAAGCCATTTCACTGATGCGTTTAAATATAGTTGGGAATTCAATTGATCCATCTAATGGATCCTTCGAATTGTATTTTAATCTTTTATGATAATTTTACCACGTAAATCATCAGGTTCATTTTCTTCAATCATTTGCATAGCATATTTGATGTCACTATCATCAACAACTAACCCTTGATTTTTGATATGCTTTTTTGTTTTCAAGTGACACCATTTACCAGACAATGTGTAATTTTTACCATTGTTGCATATGTCACAATACCATTCTTTATTTAACATATAAGCAGTCCTGTTTTTCTTTTTTTCCTCATAAGTTTTTCTGGGCCTTCCACGCCCTCTTTTCACAACATTATTTTCCAGTACAATATACTATAGTATTATATCTTTATATAGTTTTATTTAAGTAGACAGAAATAATCATATTTTTGGCTAGTATGAGCAAATAACAGTTTAACTGTGGTTTTATTTATATGTGTTAGATAATTTTCTCTTTATAAGTATTTATGTATGTATTTTGAATGGTTTTTTAATGTTTTTGATGACTTGAATTTTCTAGAACAGTTATTACATTTGATCCTTACTCCATCAAAATAATGAATGATTTCTTCTAGAATTTCATCATAATCATTACTGACCAACACTTTGAAATTGTTGTTTTGATACTCTTGAAGCATAATTTTTTGATCATCAGAGAGTCTCCCATTACCTGTTGGGTTTTTAAATTCAATAGTTAATCCAGAAAACTCTTTATGTAGATTTTGAATTATAAGATCAGGTGAACCTTTTTGATAACCCTTTTCGTAAGACCTCAGTCTCAAGTCACCATTTATTTGGTTTTCACCTAGTGTTGCTGTTAAGAGTGCTTTTGGATGGTGGTTTCTTATATAATTGACCACTTTTTTGTGTAAGTCAAACTCAGACTGAATGTTGAAAGCCAACATTTTGAAAGGTTTGTGCTCATACCGACCAGTTTTCCTGATTGTTGGCAAAACCTCTTTCGTCACCCATCGTTTGAATTCTTTTGCTTTGTCCATATCAGATCTCAAAATGAGGCTATACAGTCCAGATTCATTTATATAAATCACATGGTCATTTTTTTGGGGGAACGATTCGTTCCCCCTAGATTTGAGGTTGTTTAAAGTGACTTTATCTTCAGAATCAACATGATCACGAATGGCTTTACGAGTGTTAGTGTACTTTAATATTTCAGCAACAGTCTTAGCTTTGAACCACACTTCTTGATCCTTTTTCAAGATATTTAGTTTTTGTCCCTCATATTTGAACATTACTTTATCTATACAAATTATTTTATTAGATTGACCGCAGTGAGTAACCAGATCTACTGTATCTCTTGTTATATATACGTTAGACAATTTTCTTTAAATCCTTCATTGGTATCCAACTGTTAAAGTCATCACTATATCCCTTCCACTTCACTAAAGCTTGTTTCTTCTTGTAATCTCTGCGAATGACCTTATCGATACGGAATACATCCTGTTTGGCTTTTAATAATTCAGGTTCATAAAAACTTCCTTGTATTTCTTCATCGTTGAGATCCTTTAATTTGTAAGTGATTGGGTTTGTATATTGGATCTTATCAACTGTAAACACTTCTTCTGTCCAATTTGGTGTATAGCCCTTGTCGAACACATTCCGTTTATACTTAGATATTCGGACCTTGTCACCAACCTTAAATTTCGGTTTAGCTGATAATGGCTCCATATCACCATATAAATTGAAATACACTATTCCATCATGCTTTTTCTTTGAAGCCTCTGTAGGTGTCATCTTTATGCTTGAATGTTTGGTGTTATTATACTGTTTTACTAATTTTGGGAGCATATCGAGATACATTGTATTACCTTGAACTGTGAACTGTTTCCACATTTTGGATTTAATTGTCCTATTCCATCTTTCAACTACTGATGACTTCTCCTCATTCTCAGTTGAGTACATATGTATCCCATTTTTCTCTAATAGGTCTTTCACATGTTTGTTATAGAATTCTTTTCCCTTATCGACCCATAGATATTGTGGTTTTCTGCCTTCCTTGAATATTGTTTTGAATGCTTCAGTGACAGATTCACCTTTCTTATCCTTCAATGGGACAATCCAACCATATTTGCTGAAGACATCAATAACCATAAGAAGATATCGATAACCTTTATTCCATTTACTGAACTGTTGCATTTCAACTAGATCACTTGCCCATATTTCATCAATTTTATTTACAATCACACGCCGCCGAGTGAAATTTCGTTTTATGGGTGCATGTAATTCATCTGCTAATTTTTCTTGCCAGTTTTCTTCACTCGACGGCTTTTTCCGTTTTTTAAACACCTAAACCTAGTTTCTCCTTTTTGTTGATTAGGAATCTAGCTGTTTGACCCCATTTTGGCATTTCACCACACGGTATTTGATCGAGAGATTTTACCATTGTTGTGTCACAATCACCTTTATCTTTTCCCATATCATAACAAATATCGTGGTAAGCTGCTATTTCATCCACTTTGTTGTAAGGTTGGACATACCATTTTGTGACCTCACCTGTGTTTTTATCATACTCTAACTGTTTATCGAGGGGATTATAAGGCCCCATGTATTTATATTGTCCGGGTGTCCATCCACTTTTTGGTTTTGGTAGTTTACCGATCATCTTGTGAATGTCAATAGCACCGCCGTAATCCAATCCTTTAATATCCGTTTTATACATTTTTTTCTTGTCAGAGCGTTTGGGTCTAATAGCAGTGCTCAATTGCATTAAGCCTTCTTTACCAACCTTTGTAATCACTGGCTTTGCTAGGGAAAGTCCTTTATCAATCAATTGCTTTTGCAGCTTTGGATTTCTCATTGCTTCAGAAGCATAATATCTCCCCATTTCAACACCTTTCTTCGCTAAATAAGGGACACCGTGTTCCAAGAATCCTGTAAGTGCCATATCTGCGGCTGAATCTAGTATGCCCGCCCCTTCAGACGGGCCAATCCGTTTCCCAGTCTCTTGATGAATTTAGTCTTTGTTATCCCACATTCAGCACAATGCATTTCATCATAGTTCGACCATTTTTAGTCTTTTGATATCTTTCACTTCCTGGTACACATTCAGTTACTTTCTTCTGTTTCACACAGTATGATTTCATATATTATTAGATTACATTATTTTTTACAAAATATGATTTCATATACCCAATTCTTTATTAATTTTTGCAAGTTTGGCATTTATATCTTTTCTTTTTTCGATACGCTCTGCTGCTTCTTTCCTTATCTGTTCATTTCTGACTTTGTTCTTGCTGAACTGTATCTCATTATTGAGTTTTCTGAGTGCGGCATTGTTTTTAATTCTTTCAGAAATCAATTTCTGTCTTTTTCTGCCAAGGTCTTTTGGCGATCCTGCAGAATCAAGAATACGTGTGTCAACCTTTTTTAATCCCCAGTATCTGACTTGTTTCCTCTTTACACATTCTTTCATCGAGCAAGTTTTCTTTGTCTTGTTAAGACCACAAGTGCAATTCATATGTTATTACATTATATAAAATCCATGTCTTCTTCAAGGAATCCTTCAAATTTGGTTTTTCTTTTTTGAACCTGCAAACCAGCAATTCTATTTACAATAAGTCTATCATCACCTTCAAGACAATCCTTTTTTAATTTTATCATGATAGTTTCATTTGGTTCTGCTGTGAATATTTTCTTTCTTTGTCCTTCTGAAAGGTTCACATTCAGTTACCTTCTTCTGTTTGACACAGTATGATTTCATATACATATCAGTTATATATTTTCGAAGTAGTCTATGATGAATCTATGATTGACACTCGTATCTGTTGAACTGAATTTGGAATTGTGTATTGTATCCAGAATCGATCTGCCTTTTTGTCTCTCGAGAAGATAGTACAAACACCAATATCCACACAAGACTGAATCCCTTTCTTGTATCTCATCACCAGAGTATTCAAGTTGTTTGCCACTTGTAGCCATATATATTTGAACTTCTGTTGGCATCATCAAACCGAAAGAGTCGAAGTATTCACAGTATGTGTCCAAATTCCGATAACATACCCAATGAGTGCCAGGTCCAATCCGACTGTCAAGATTGACTATTCCACATTCTTTGTTTTTTATTTGTTTTGGCAAAGTATCCCGACTAAAAACTCCTCTAAAATGTTTTATTCCAAGTTGTTTCACCCAATTTAACAAATCAAAGTTGGATAATGGTTTATTAATGAATCTTACAGTATTGTTCCTAGTATGGGGATTGAATTGAATGGACTGCTTTTGCCCAATAGAAGTCCTTTTCCTGAGGTTCTTTTTTTTTTTTCATTCCATAACCGTTTGGGTTATCCCATGTACCAACAACTGGGGGTGATCTCCATGGCATCATAGCATGTTTTCCACCACTTGTATTTATTTTACTAGTTTGAATATTATCTGGAACATGAACTGGCAATGACCGTCTCGGACGGCTTCTTTCAACATGCAAACCTTTTCCAGTCAAGGCTTTCATAAGCAGAAGAATTCCAATACTTGCCAAAAGTGTTCCAAGGAAACCACCAGACTGAGTTTTTGTTGGTTTGATGGCAAGTTGTCCACCAGACTGCATTGCATTTACAAGATCAGCCATTTGTCTCACATTCAATAAATTTCTAAAATTCAATAGTTGGGACAAGTTTTCATTGGGAATAATGAATCCTCCTTTTTGTTTCTTTCCAAATAATTTATCAATGCCGAGACTTGCTAATGAAGAAAGAGCACCTGTGGCCAATGCTGGAGCCGCTTTAGCTGCTGCTTTAGTTGCATATGGCAATAGTCTGGTTCCAAGTGAAAAAAGACTTGACCAAAGAGAACCTCCATGTACAACAGCTTTTCTGATTTGTGATTTTGATATATTGATGTCTGAACCTTTTCCCAATCTTTTTGATTTCATCAGTTTACCAATTTGTCTTTTTGTCAACATAAGTTGATCATTGCCAGATAATTCATTATGCGATAACCTCAATGTTACAGCTGAATTTGTTCTGTAAGCTTTTGCAAGCTTTTCTTTCTGACCTTGTGAAAGTTTCACTCCATGAGGATGATAAGTAGTTATATAATATATCTTTATACTAAATTGTATTTAATATAAATAATGATTTAATTTATTTAATTGTTTCCAATTAATTATTCCATTTACATAGATCTCAGAATCAACTTTCCATCAGTCTTTCTCATTTCAACATCCTGCTCATACATAACCAGTGCATACACACTGTAATCAGCATTTGTTCCAGCACTCAAAGTGTATTTGAAAGTCAGTTTTGTCATCCCATCTTTTATGTCCTGTTTCTGTTTTGTCAAATCAAAGTAAACTAAAGGGAATATTGTACCAAAGTTTTCTCTGTTAAGAAGAGTGCTATCACTGAAGTCATTTACAACTTGAACATATTTCAAAACATCTCTGAATACTCTTGATGGTTCTGTTGATGGTTTATAATGAACCTCTGGATAATCATTTCCATTGCCAACCTCGAGATAAAAATCAGTCATTGTTTGGTTATTTGCAACAGAGAATGTATTATAGAGAAATTTATTTTCAGTCTGAGATACATCACTTGCATCATTGATGATGAATACAAAGACATGCCTGGGTTTGTTTATTCCTGTGGAAATACGGAAATTGGCTGTCTGCTGTCTTGTTGAATTGCCTCTCTCAACCATTTCTCTCATGTAAGTCCACTTTCTGTTGTCAAGATACTTGCTCATGTACAAGGACTTTCCCGCAGAATTGAAAATGATACGAGGTGTAATTAGCTGGAATTTAGTTAGTACCACACGACATTCATCAGCAGCCTGCCAAATCAAATTGTCATCACTTACAAGTTCAATGTTAACCTCTACTTTCGAGTTAGGCAAAAGTTCATCCCAAAGACTCTTGAAAAATCCGTATCTGTTCAATGCAATCTCTGCATTTACTTCACCATTATCATTAAGCAAAGCTTTACGAACTGCGAAGCCTTTGTTGTAATTTGCCTGAGCTGCTCTGTGTTCAGCATGCCTGTTGGTGTCAAGATAAAAGAACTCATTAGTTCCTTGACTTGAAGCATAACCTTGTGAATACTCAAGCAAAGACTTTATATTTGTGGCTTGGTTAGCATCTCGGCATTCATAAACATCGATTCCATTAATTTTCACAGATATTGATTTAATTAGAGCGTGGACTGAATTAACAATACCATTTTGATCTGCATTAGCAATAGCAGCTCCATCTGCAAGCTTATTTTCTTTGAAAACAACATTAAAACGACCATTGTACCAGTCAAATGGTGTTGTCTCTCCACTATTATCGGCAACGAAACGGTGACCTGTTTTCCTCTGATGAGCATTATTTGCTACTACAGTATTAAGTGCTGTCTCTAGTTCGAACACCACATCTTCATATCGTTCGATATATTTTGAGTCGCGATAGTTTGACATATATTATTGTGTTAGATAAAAGTTACTTAATTTTTCGAGGTCTGCCTCTCTTTCTTTTGATCTCACCCCCAGTCTTAACCTCACTCCCACCCTTCATCTTTCTCAAAAGTTCTATTATTTCATCACCACCTTTTTTGCCAGCATGTTCACCAATTGTTGTAGCTGCTTTTTCAGTTGCTTTTTGACAGCTGTTTTGGCAATATCAGTAAAGATGCCTTCACCAATTTTTTCATATTTTTTTAATTCAAACCTTTTCATGTACTATTAGGTTTTATAATTCAGTCCCTCTCAAGAATAACTCAATATACCAATCTATCCCATTTAAATCAACTGGAGCTCTAGAAGAGTCTGTGACATAAAAGCGTATTGAACTGATTGTGTGTGTTGAGACTGGATTCCATGAAAGAAAAAGAGGTTTATAATTGAAAGGTAAACTTCTGACGAGATCTGTGACTGGAATAACAGCAATAGTATTTGTGGAATTTCCATCAACGATGCTATCTGTAACCTTATCACAATTAATGTAAATTTCATCTACTCCACGTGTTATAGCAGGTAAGTTTGTTCCATATTCAGTTGCTGAAATTATTTTTGAATTAAAACCGATGAGTTTTCTGAATTCAAAATTTATCAGATCCACTCGATAGTTTTCATTCAGTTCAATCAAGATACGATATGTTCATAAAACGAAAAATATATTGATACCATACTTAAATTTTGATTCGTCTGTTTCAGATGGATTCAGTATATGTCCATTTTTCTCAAGTACTCATGAATGTAGCTATTAATTTCATCATATGAGTACATACCATCACGAATGTTATTGTTTCCCAGTTTGCACCTTTGTCATGGCCTATTTTAATTTGATTATTCCGTAAGATTCTCTGATGTTATCCAGCTGTATGTCATGTTAAATAGACTTCACAGCCATTTCATATTTTTCATATCATTTGATAATACTAGAGGA